>SEYY01000455.1:267383-269883 GCA_009176605.1 Armadillidium nasatum | reverse complement strand
TGTGAATTTTGAGGGGGGTGATGTTTGTGAGGGAGATGAAGTTAGGCATAGAATAAGGGAAGGGGAGAAGGTGTTAGGAGGTTTGAGGGATATTTGGAAGAGAGGAAGGTTGACAAGAGAAGTGAAGAAGAAAATGTTTGAGGGATGCTGTGTTCCGGTTGTTATGTATGGGAGCGAGGTGTGGCAGTTAAATGCGAGAAAAAGGAAAAAGGTAGAGGTTTTCGAAATGAAAGGTCTGAGAGCGGTATGTGGTGTAAGTAGAAGGGATAGAGTTAGGAATGCGAGAATAAAGGAGCAATGTGCTTGGGGAAGGGGTATGGTTGAGAGAGCTGAGCAGAACATGTTGAGGTGGTTTGGGCATGTTTGTAGGATGAATGATGAGAGAATAGCTAAAAAGGTGTTTATATCGGAAGTTGAAGGTGTAAGAGTAGGGGAAGACCTAGGGGAGGTTGGGTAAATGGAAGGAGTTATTGAGAGGATAGGGGGTTTGGATGGGAGGAGGGTTTGCGGTTGACAGACAGGAATGGAATGAAGATTGGTGAAAAGATTGAAAGGATGAATGATGTTTTAATTGTGACTTGTGGTAGTCAACACCCATGTTTGTGGGAAAAGTTGTGATATATATATATATATATATATATATATATATATATATATATATATATATATATATATATATATATATATATATATATATATATATATATATATATATATAATAATCTGGTGCCTCAATAGCAGACTATCGTATGTCATTTTTATCAATGTTCTGGAAAATTTAAGCTTTTAAATAATTTAAAAATTTAAATATCTGAAATATTTTTTGTGTACATTTGAAAAAGCAACTCAGAGTGAAAGGGTGGGATAGCGAAATAAAAATGAGATATGAAATCCTTTATTTATTATTATTATTATTATTATTATTATTATTATTATTATTTATTATTATTATAGAACAAAGAGTCCTTTTATTAAGAAGAAATTTAAACAAAGGTTTCCTTGTTTTCTCTTATCTTTCCAAGGGTTTCTTTTCTGATTGAAAAACGAAACATTTTTTTTATCTCTGATTTTAACGAAGAAACAAACAAACAAAAAAATTATATTTTTTATATTCTTAAAATAAAAACTTTTAAAATCAATATCAGTATTTTTGGGAGTTATATTATAATGTTAATATATATATATATATATAATATATATATATATATATATATATATATATATATATATAATATATATATATATATATATATATATATATAAAATGAAACTTTTCAATGTATTCTTATCATTTAATCAAGTAGAATGAAAACGAGTAGGATACCCAAGTCTAAGTTTGGAAATATTTGATTATATGTAAGTGTAATCTTTTTTTTTTAAATAAAATGTAAAAAAAATATAATATTATATATATATATATATATATATATATATATATATATATATATATATATATATATATAATATATATATATATATAATATATATATATATATATATATATATATATATATATATATATATATATATATATATATATATATATATATATATATATATATATATATATATATATATATATATATATATATATCTTTATATTAATTTTAAGAACTATCAAATAAATCAACAATATTTAACAAATCAACAATATTTCAGACAATTTTTTATAATAATTCTTTAAAAAAAAGAAAATTCCAACAATGAATCCATTACTTTTTTTTTTTTGATATTTGAAAATAATTTTTTTTCAAAAAAAAAAAAAAAAAATCCAATAATTTTTCCAACAATTATAAGATTTATTTTAGTTTTGGTAATGGATACGATTTCGCCAAAAGTGTAACAATGAAATGTGATACTCAAATACCGAAGATTTATTTTATCCATTGTTGGAGTGTTTCTCTCTCTCTCTCTCTCTCTCTCTCTCTCTCTCTCTCTCTCTCTCTCTCTCTCTCTCTCTCTCTCTCTCTCTCTCTCTCTCTCTCTCTCTCTCTCTCTCTCTCTCTCTCTCTCTCTCTCTCTCTCTCTCTCTCTCTCTCTCTCTCTCTCTTCTCTCTCTCTCTCTCTCTCTCTCTCTCTCTCTCTCTCTCTCTCTCTCTCTCTCTCTCTCTCTCTCTCTCTCTATATATATATATATATATATATATATATATATATATATATATATATATATATATATATATATATATATATATATATATATATATATATATATATATATATATATATATATATATATATATATATATATATATATATATATATATATATATATATATATATATATATATATATATATATATATATATATATATATATATATTTATATAAGAGAATGAGAATGTATCAGAGTATCAGGCACACTTCAACATAAATGAAATAATGTATTAAAATAGCAAAAATTACTCTTTTACATATTTCGACTTTCATTAAGGAAGAAAGTGAAAGAAAAAGTAAAAAGAAAGAGAACAAACGATGAAAGTAGATTGAGAAAATAGAA
>SEYY01000455.1:242500-244783 GCA_009176605.1 Armadillidium nasatum | reverse complement strand
ATAGTAACAATATAATAATAATTACAATAATAATAATAATAATAATTTTAATTAAAGTGAAAGAGAGGGAAAGTTCTGAACTTTGGATCATTACATCCTAAGTTATATTTTCTCTCAATTAAAAGATAAAAGATAAAATAAATGGCTTATGGATTTCTTTCACAATCTTTATATACTCTAATATATATATTTATATATATATATATATATATATATATATATATATATATATATATATATATATATATATATATATATATATATATATATATATATATATATATATACATATTTCTGCAATATTCTCGTCTATTCACCAAGACCTCTATGCCGGCTTGCCCTGGTGCACGGTCTTCGTTTTTCATTAATTTCTGCAACATTCGCGGTCTTTTTTCTAATCTCCACTTTGTTGAACATCACCTCTCTTCTTTTAGACCTCACCCCTTGTTCTTGACCGAAACTCAGATGTTTGAGCTTTCTGATAGCAAACACTATTATGTTTCCTCCTACTGTATCCTCAATTTTAAGCCAAATGCGGTTGTTGTGCATAACGCGAAACGATGTCGTTTGTTCTCTTGTCTCTAATTTGGAGCTTTCCGAATTTTCTACGTTATGGCTTAAGCTCTCTTGCTATTCTACGACTAAATTCATTCTGTTTATTTATCCAAATCTAATGACTATCCAAAATTCGTCGTTTATTTAAACTGCAAAATAGAGCACATTCTCTCTTCTTCTCCTTTCTTTGAAATCATCATATATGTGATTTCAATGTTCACACTACAATGGCTCCTTCTATTCTCTGATACAGCTGGTGAACGCGCATTCCATTTCGCTATCTAAAACGACATGAGCAGTTCGTGCGGCTCCCTACTCGTATCCCTGTCATTGGAGATGAACCCACATTCTAAACCTTTTCTAACTTCTATCCTTCTACTTATATTGTTTAAATCTTTCCTCCTCTGGGTTCCTCCGATCACCTTCTTATCTATATCTCTTCTATCTCTTCAAGTCTTCCACAGAAAGACCCCCTTCTATTGAAAGGAAACGTTTGTGGCACTTTGGTGCCGCAAGCTGGTTGGACTTGCGGTCGTACTTCTTCGATTTCCCGTGGAATGATTATTGTTTCCGTGAGAGGTGTCCCTCGGAGGGAGCAGAACGCATTACCGAGGTGATTCTCTCTGGCATAGAGACGTACATTCCATATTCTCTCCCTTCTACTAAATCTAACAAACCTTGATTTAACTCTGTTTGTTCTCGTGCTATCCCCCTCAGGGATGCTGCCTTCAGGGATTACCATCGTTTTCAAACTCCAGAGACTCACGCAACTTATATTTCATCCAGAAATCGTGCAAAATCTATCCTTCGTAACACCAAAAACTCAAAAATATGCAAAATATTAAAATGCAATAATCTTTCTGGTTCATCTTCTTCACAATCTTTCTGGCATCTTGCAAAAAATGTCAACTCTAATTTTGAGGCTTCCTCTTTCCCTCCTCTAATATCTCCAGACTCAACAACCGCTGTTTTACCTTCTTCTAAAGCTGGACTCTTCACTCTAACATTTGCTTCTAATTCAACCTTAGATGATTCCAGAGCTATGCGTTCTTCTGCAACCCCTTCCAACTTATATATGCCTAAAATTAGAATTTCTTCTTAAGATGTCATTTCTGCTCTCTCTCTCTCTCTCTCTCTCTCTCTCTCTCTCTCTCTCTCTCTCTCTCTCTCTCTCTCTCTCTCTCTCTCTCTCTCTCTCTCTCTCTCTCTCTCTCTCTCTCTCTCTCTCTCTCTCTCTCTCTCTCTCTCTCTCTCTCTCTCTCTCTCTCTCTCTCTCTCTCTCTCTCTCTCTCTCTCTCTCTCTCTCTCTCTCTCTCTCTCTCTCTCTCTCTCTCTCTCTCTCTCTCTCTCTCTCTCTCTCTCTCTCTCTCTCTCTCTCTCTCTCTCTCTCTCTCTCTCTCTCTCTCTCTCTCTCTCTCTCTCTCTCTCTCTCTCTCTCTCTCTCTCTCTCTCTCTCTCTCTCTCTCTCTCTCTCTCTCTCTCTCTCCTCTCTCTCTCTCTCTCTCTCTCTCTCTCTCTCTCTCTCTCTCTCTCTCTCTCTCTCTCTCTCTCTCTCTCTCTCTCTCTCTCTCTCTCTCTCTCTCTCTGGGCTTAATACTAAGAAGGCGCATGGCCCCGATGGTATTCCTCATTGTGCTTTCGAACTTGCACCCTGCCTTGGTAAACTATTTTGTCTTTGCCTTTCTACTTCAACCTTCCCTTCTTTCTGGAAACATGCGCTCATTCAGT
>SEYY01000455.1:227500-232500 GCA_009176605.1 Armadillidium nasatum | reverse complement strand
CAAAAGATGGGTGAAACCTGAGCCACCACAGATATGAGAGCAGTACTCCATACAAGGCAGATGAGACCCTTGTATAATTTGGGTAACTGAGAGAAATAAAGGAAAATTAAATTATATTATATATATATATATATATATATATATATATATATATATATATATATATATATATATAATATATATATATATATATATATATAATATATATATATGAAAAAATAATTATTTTCTTATTAATGCTATTCAAAAAATTGGTCAAAACATTAGAAAAACAAATTAAAACTTTCAAAATTTTATACATCCGAAATATCTGCATTTGGATGCGGATGTCACATACCTCACTAAATATATTATATTATTTATATATATATATATATATATATTATATATATATATATATATATATATATATATATATATATATATATATATATATATTATATATATATATATATATATATATATATATATATATATATATATATATATATATATATATATATATATATTATATATATATAATATATTATTATATTTATATATATATATAATATATAATATAATATATATATATATTTTATAGAAGTCATCCATTGCAACCTATCGACGAAACCAGCCAACACACAACACACACACACACACACACCACACACATATATATATATATATTATATATATATATATATATATATATATATATATATTTTTATTTTTATATTTTATATATATATATATATATATATATATATATATATATATATATATATATATATATATATATATATATAATATATATATATATATATATATATATATATATATATATATATATATATATATATATATATATATATATATATATATATATATATATATATATATATATATATATATATATATATATATATATATATATATATATATATATATATATATATATATATATATATATATATATATATATATATATATATATATATATATATATATATATAATTTTTCCTATTTCTTTCGATGGTTCTCCCGTCTCTACTGTTCGCAACATTAAAATCCTTGGCCTTCACATGAACCAAAAATGTTTTGGAAACCTCAAATGACAATGGTTTTTAGGGCAGTCTGAACGAAACTAGGAGTTATGTTTATACTGCGAGAATTTTTTTCTTCTTCACAGCTACTCCAATTATACAAGGGTCATATCCGCCTATGTATGGAGTATTGCTTTCATATCTGAGGTGGTTCAGGTTTCACCCGTCTTTTGGATAGAGTTGAGTGAAAGGCAAAAAGACTTATAAATTGTCCAGTTCCTTCTAATTCACTTTACCCTTATCTTTGAGGTGTTTCGTTGGTGCCTTGTCTCTTTTCTATATGTAATACATCGGCAAATGCTCGTGGGAACTGTACATTCGTATACCTCCACTTTCACAGCTTTCTCGTAGTACAAGGGTGTATTGTCTGCACAGAAATTTTGTGTGAACATAGTCTACTCCAGGCTTGTCAGCTGTGGTTCCTCCTTCTTTCCAGCCACTTCTGTTTTGTGGAATTCTCTCCCATCTTCTGTGTTTCCTACCGGATTTAATCTCAATTACTTTAAAGTCCACATACCAAATGTGCGCTAAGTCCAGCCCTTTTAGTTCTTATCTCTCATATTGTTTTGACACAATAGTAGGGATCTGCCCGTGATCGGTGGTGATGTGTAATATATATATATATATATATATATATATATATATATATATATATATATATATATATATATATATATATATATATATATAATATATATATATATATATATTACAAAACTCTCTCTCTCTCTCTCTCTCTCTCTCTCTCTCTCTCCATGAAATTTAAATCGTAAATATAAAATTTTTTTATTGAAAAGCAAGGATGAATTTGAAGGAGAGAAGCATCAAAAAGTAAAGATCAAAAGCTTCTTTGCCTATCGAAGTTTTCCTTTAAGTTTCAATGCAAATATTTAATACAGAATGTCGTATTAAAAGATTATATATATATATATATATATATATATATATATATATATATATATATATATATATATATATATATATATATATATATATATATATATATATATATATATATATATATATATATATATATATATATATATATATTATATATATATATATATATATATATATATATATATATATATATATATATATATATATATATATATATATATATATATATATATATATATATATTATATATATATAATATATATATATATATATTTAAATGAAGAAAATGATAATGTAAATTAAGTAATGAAAACATAAATAAATTATTTAATTTCATTATTTAAATTTAAAATATTATATTAAATATTATTTAAACCTCGCTGTAACTGTAATTACATAAGTAAATAAAGACATGAAACATTTTTATTTAGTAAATTAAATTATAAATTTATTTTAATTTCTTTTAGTAACATATAAAATTTTGTTCTTTTTTTTATAATATTTAAAATTATTTATTTTGCCAATTTTGTTTTTTAATTTATTTTTATTGTTTATTCTTTATTTTTATTATATATATTTTTCTTTGAATTTTACTTCATTCTTAATTTTTATTAATTTACTTATTAATTTTTATTATTTTATTTTGTATATATTTTTTCTTTGAATTTTACTTCATTTTTAATTTTTTATTAATTTACTTATTAATTTTTATTATTATTTTTTTTTTTTCTTTAGTATAGAAAATTAACCGATTCTCTCCCTCTCTTTCTCTCTTCACTTCAACCTCCCCCTTACTCTTTCTCTCTCTCTCTTTCTATCTCACTCCAACCTCTCCCTTACTCGTTCTCTCTCTCACTCTCTCTCTTTCTATCTCACTTTAACCTTTCTCTTGCTTTATCTCTAATCTTTATCTTTCTTTCTCATTTTCCCCTCTTTTTCTCACTCTCTCTCTCACTTCAACCTCTCTCTTGCTTTCACTCCCCTCTTTATCTTCGTCTCTCACTTTCTCTTCTTTCTCTCTTCTCCATATCACTCCCTTACTTTCTCTATCTCCTTTCTCTTTCTTACTCTCTTTCTCATATCTGCTTCTCGCTCTCTATCCCTTTCTTTCTCACTTCTTCTTCTTCTTTCTTTCTCTCTCTCTCTCTCTCTCTCTCTCTCTCTCTCTCTCTCTCTCTCTCTCTCTCTCTCTCTCTCTCTCTCTCTCTCTCTCTCTCTCTCTCTCTCTCTCTCTCTCTCTCTCTCTCTCTCTCTCTCATTCTTTCTCTTCATCTCCCTCACTTTCCCTAATTTCTCTCTAACTCTTTCGCTCTCTAACTTTCTCTCTTATTTTTCTTCTTCCTCTCTCTTATTTTCATTTCCATAGTTAAAAATCAACTTTTTTTTTATATGTATAAATTTTTTTTATATTCATTTTTTACAATTACTCTCGTAATTAATTAATTATTTTTAATTAATGTTATTTATAAACTTATATTTTTAAATTAATTAAAATAATTTATTTTCTTTTTACCTGTATACAGGTAAAAAGAAATATAATTATGTTTTTCCCTTTTATTTCACTTTTTTTTTTAATTTTATTTTACAGTTATTTTTCCATTATATTTCTTTTATTTTGCTTTTAAAATATTTTTCAAGGATATATTAATTAAAATTATATATTATTTCATATATATATATATATATATATATATATATATATATATATATATATATATATATATATATATATATATATATATATATATATATATATATATATATATATATATATATATATATATATATATATGTATATATATATATATATATATATATATATATATATATATATATATATATATATATATATATATATATATATATATATATATATATATATATATATATATAAATATATATATACAAGCAAATAAAGAGATTGTTCAAGAACCATTCTGCATCTTTTAAAACAAAGAATTAATTCAGAAATCTATTTCCCCATTTGATCCCCCATAACCCCTTTCCTTTGGAGGTTGGGAATAGGCAACAAAAAAGTTCGAAGGGAAAATCTACTTATCTATCTATCTATCTATCTATCTATCTATCTATCTATCTATCTATCTATCTATCTGTTTATCTCTCTATTTATCTATCTGTTTACCTCTCTATTTATCTAATCTATCTATTTATCTATATGCTTGTCAATCTATCTATCTATATATCTATTTATTTATTTATCTATCTATTTATCCATCTGTTTATCTCTCTATTTATGTATCCATTTATTTATCTATCTGATTGTCTATCTATCTGTCTATCTATCTATTTATCTATCTATCTATCTACTAATCTATCTATCTATCTATCTATCTATCTATCTATCTATCTATCTATCTATCTATCTATCTATCTATCTATCTATCATCTATCTATCTATCTATCTCTATCTATCTATATCTATCTATCTAATCTATCTATCTATCTATCTATCTATCTAATCTATCTATCTATCTATCTATCTATCTATCTATCTATCTATCTATTTACCTATCTTTCTCTCTCTCTACCAATGAGACCTGAATACGAAGCAGTTCATGTCTTGTCGTCTTTTAGCTCAATTCAAGAAAGGTCTTTGTTTTGGAAAGCTTAACGTAAGGCTTTTAGAATATATTCAACAAAGCCTTTTAGAAACAAAAGAACTGCCTTCTAAAATTAACTAATATATATATATATATATATATATATATATATATATATATATATATATATATATATATATATATATATATATATATATATATATACTGAAGAGTAAAATTAACGTACCACTGGAGCAAACGTCAATAGGAGGGTGCTAAAAAATACAATACGGGTAGTAAGATTGTAAAAATATAGAAGATAATATATATATAATGGGGATAATGTAGTGCCCCACCGTGGAAAACCCCGGAACCCTGGGATATCGTGGCATATAAGTAGGGTGCTGTGCAAACCTGCAGAGTGTATGTGCATGCCACTTGTCCCTGGCCGTCA
>SEYY01000455.1:210000-212500 GCA_009176605.1 Armadillidium nasatum | reverse complement strand
CAATGCTACTTTTGATAATAGATATATATATATATATATATATATATATATATATATATATATATATATATATATATATATATATATATATATATATATATATATATATATATATACTCTACTGGTAAAGTCTGGAGCACACTTCCTTCTTCTATTTTTCCAACTTCCTATGACTTACACACTTTCAAACGTCGTGTATCGGGTCATGTCGGCCTTTAATATGACCAGGCTTCCGTCTTTCCCACTAACTCTGGTGGAACTTTGGTAGGCCTCTGGCCTTTGCCCACCAGAGGTGATATAAAAAAATATATATATATATATATATATATATATATATATATATATATATATATATATATATATATATATATATATATATATATATATATATATATATATATATATATATATATATATATATATATATATATATATATATATATATATATATATAATATATATATATATATATATATATATATATATATATATATATATATATATATATATATATATATATATATATATATATATATATATATATATATATATATATATATATATATATATATATATATATATATATATATATATATATAATATATATATATATATATATATATATATATATATATATATATATATATATATATATATATATATATATATATATATATATATATATATATATATATATACGGTATATATATATATATTGTTCATTAAAGATGAGTGACGAATGTATCTAATATTAATAGAAATTAAGTATGAATATTTATTACTAATAGAAATTATTTATGAGCTTTAGGTAATTGATTATCAGAAGTTTTCATTCACTGGAATTTATTTTGAGAATTTGCTATTAATATAATTCGTTTATGAGACTTTATTATTAATAAAATTTAATTATGAGTATTTATCGCTAATACTACTGAATAAGAGTATCTATTTTTAATAATATTTATTATTATTAATAAAATTTAATTATGAGTATTAATCGTTAATACTACTGAATAAGAGTATCTATTTTTAATAATATTTACTATTATTAATAAAATTTAATTATGAGTATTAATCGCTAATACTGAATAGGAGTATTTACTTTTAATAGATGTTTATTATGTATTTATTTTTGATTGAAACTAATTATGAATATTTTTTTATTAGTAGAAAATATTTAAGTGTATTTTTTTTAAAATTGATATTAATTATATTTATTGTTAATAATATTATTAATAATAATAATAATATTTTTGAGTATTAATTATTACTATATATTAATTATAGGTATTTATTATTAATATAAATTAATTATGAGTATTTATTATTATCAGAAATTAATTTTAAGTATTTATTAATAATAAAAATTAATTATTAGAAATAGTTATAAAAATTAATTATTAGAATTTACTAATAGAAATTATTCAAAAAAATTTATTATGAATACAATCTAATTACTGAAATTAATTATTGATAAAAATTATGAGATTTTATTAATAATAAAAATTAATTTTGAATATTTAGTATCAACAAAGTTATGAGTATTATTAACAAATTAGTTGTGAGTATTAATTATTAATAAAAATATTATTATAAAAATTAAAGATAATTTGATAATTAATACTTAATTTTATAAATTACATGAAATTAAATTTTTTTTTATTATCAGTAGTTTCAGTCCTATTTATTATTATGAAATCATTGATAAATATTAGAAATTATATTAATTATATAAATTATATAAGGCACAATAAATGAAATTTAAAGCTTGTTACAAACACTTTTCTGCAATGTACAATTGCAAAATATAAAAAAAAAAATTTCACAGTAAAAAAAAAATAAATAAATAAAAATTTAAAAATTTAAAAATAAGGAAAATTTTTTTTCCTTTTAAAGTTTCAGCTTTAGAAAAATATTTAATAATTCTCTAATTCCTCCTAAACCCAAATAATAACATGTCTGAATCAGACGATTTCTCCATCAAAATGCTTAAATGCTCTCTATCCCTGAATCTAAAGTTGCTGACACACACAGTCCCTCCAGGCAGACAAAAAAATTCCTCCCTTTCCCCGGTTCATAGTTTTGACATCCATCTATATAGTACGAGAAATTATAAGGGTATCCATGATTTCATACGCAGAATATATATATATATATATATATATATATATATATATATATATATATATATATATATATATATATATATATATATATATATATATATATATATATATATATATATATATATATATATATATATATATATATATATATATATATATATATATATATATATATATATATATATATATATATATATATATATATATATATATATATATAGGCCAGACTTCAGTTTAAACCAGGTACATATTTGAAAAACTACTGAAGGTACGTAAAAAAGGATTATATTTTTGGAATCCTTGTCGAAATTCAGGTAGGGGAAAATTGGGAAATAAAAAAAAATTCTTATAATAATAATAAGTTTATAAGTAAA
>SEYY01000455.1:187500-192500 GCA_009176605.1 Armadillidium nasatum | reverse complement strand
TAATTGTCATTAGTATCAGGGCACATGTCATAACACATTGCGGAAGCATGCTGACGTTGGAAGTATATAGCAAGTGACACGACCTCTCATTACTCTACCTCTTCTCACACACAAAGATTTGTTCGTAGCAAATTTTATTAAATTTATGAGTAGTACTTTAATATAGAGAGCGAGTGGAACAAAATATGGTAAATATAGTTTAAATAATTGTGTTTACACATTTGAATAAAGAATAAAGAAAAAACAATTCAATTCTTCCTTATTATAAAATTTTTAAATTTATTAAAATAATGGAAATTTTTAAAATATACTTTTTCAATTTCATCATTATCATCCTTTTCATCATCATAGTCGCTAACTATAATTGTCCTCATTATCACCATCATCGTCGTCAAAAAATTCTTAATCGTTCCATCATTATTAATTACTGACAGGTAGTTCTACAAATAGACAACCAATTAAGGCCACGTTAATAGTTGGTAAAAAGAAAATAACATGATTCCCATTGGTCACAGAGACGGTGACCGACAGGTTGTACAACAACTTGACAGCCAGTTAAGACTTGTTGATAATATAAGTGAATACATTTTTAATGTAAGTTAGATACGATACTTTCCCAATAATGGGTATAAGAGATATTACTTTTGGGTGTCTAAGAGGAGAATAATAAAAAAGGATTTCTTCGTCACAAAGCATGAATAGCTTTTGTTACGCATACAGAGACTGACAAGTACTTCGACAAACAGACAGTCAATTAAAATATATATTGAAGGTTGGAATGAAGATAATAAGTTAGTATGATACTTTTCTATTAAAAGTCATTTTACGTTTGACATTAACTTATTTTACTGAGGATAGAATTATTAATTGAATATTTGAACACTGAAAAAAAATGAAAGCAGAATTTGAAAGAACGCTCAACATATTCATAAAAAGGACCCAGAAATATAACAAAAAGGTTTTTTTCCTTTTAAATATATATATATATATATATATAATATATATATATATATATATATATATATATATATATATATATATATATATATATATATATATATATAATATATATATATATATAATATATATTATATATATATTATATATATATATATAATATATATATATATATATATATATATATATATATATATATATATAATATATATATATATATATATATATATAAAATTTGGAGTTTTTCTATCTGCACCATTATAAATTGTGAAAAAATATTTTTTTTGTTGCATATCATCCCTTTAAACAGTTATAATACAATCTGTTAAAGATATGTTGATTATGATGATGATAATGATGATGAGAATGATGAAATGTGGTAGAATAAGAAAAAGAAGAAAAGGATAATGAATGTAATAATAATGATCATAATGATTAACAATGGTAATAATGGTGATGGTATATATATCTTGGCAGTAATTCAAAAGAGAGAGAGAGAGAGAGAGAGAGAGAGAGAGAGAGAGAGAGAGAGAGAGAGAGAGAGAGAGAGAGAGAGAGAGAGAGAGAGAGAGAGAGAGAGAAATCAAATTTATTCCCCATAAGCCAATAAGACCTGCTTTTTGCATTTATATATTATATATATATATATATATATATATATATATATATATATATATATATATATATATATATATTATATATATATATATATATATATATATATATATATATATGTATATTAAATTGTATGTATATAACTGTAAAATGAATAAAATGATTTATAATTTTGGATCTTTTGGAAAATCCCTTTGAAAACTGATCAAAGCCTCATATGAATAGAAATTGATTGATAAAGATCGAAGATTCTGCATACGAAAGAACTTGAGGCATTAAGCTGAATTTAATACTAGTATTAAACGACAATACCTACAACGAATATTATATATGTGCGCGCACACACAAGAGTATTACTAGAGAGAGAGAGAGTAGAAAATAGAGTTATTGGAGGAAGAGTGAGAGATTGATGGTAGAGAAAGAACACGAGTGAGGAAAAGAGGAAAGAGGGATAGATGAGAGTGAGGAAGAAGAGAGAGTGATGTGAGAAAGGGTAAAAAAGAGGAGAAATAGTGAGTGGGAGGCTTGAGAGAGAGAGAGAGAGAGAGAGAGAGAGAGAGAGAGAGAGTGAGAGAATGGGAGAGGGAGAGATTTCAAGTCCATTCAGATATTGGAAATTCATTTTCTAACGGGAAATGTTCATTTTTCGCAGCTTTTAAATAAGGTTTTGCAAACTTTAACCAACATATACGAGTTCTACTGGTAATTGCTTTGTTGATAGACACTGACTAGTTTTAATAAATTTACTCTCAAATTGCAATAAATTTAATATATATATATATATATATATTATTATATATATATATATATATATATATATATATATATATATATATATATATATATATATATATATATATATATATTATATATATATATTTTTTATATTTATAATAATAAATTTTAATAATAATACTTAATAATAATAATAATAATAATAATAATAATAATAATAATAATAATAGTAATAATAATAATAATAATAACTAATAATAGTAATAATAATAATATTAAAATACTTTTTATGATTTTTTTCGGTTCAAACTAATAAATCTCCATAATTATCGGTTTTATTTAATTACACCATAAATCTTTTCGCTAAAAATAATGTATTGAAAATTACCTATTCCCAATTCGTCTCGATTTATACTTTCTTTTCCTTTTTTTATCACCTCTGGAGGGCAAACACCAAAGGCCAACTAATTTCAAAAAGGAATTAGGAAAATACCGGATTTTCTAGTCAAGTTAAAGGCCGACATGTCCCGATACACGAAGTTTGAGCTTGTATAAGTCTTGGAAGTTGGGAAAACGATAAAGGTAATGTGTTAATGACATTATAGGTAAAGTGCATGTAAGACTGAGCATAGCGGAAAGTCTGAGGGTCAGAAAGGACGAAACTGTGCAGAATGTCGTGACGCACGAATTCTTCTCAATGGAGGAGGTATGCGACGGGATGGTTCAGAAGAAGAGGGTCCATTGTAATTGCGATAGTCCAGAGAGAGTGACGTAATAGTTAGACGGGCAGAAAGAGACTAGAGAGAATTAGTGAGAGCAAAAGAGTTAAGAAGACGAAAAGCTCTAGACTCCATTATTTCAAGGAGATCTGTATGAGTGGAACCAAAATTTAAATATATATATATATATATATATATATATATATATATATTATATATATATATATATATATATATATATATATTATAATAAAAAAAAAAAATTTAAACTATTTATATAATAAAAAAGTTTTTAAAAATTAACACAATTCATATTTAAATAAATATAAAAATTTATATTCAAAATTATTTAAGAAAATAAAATTAAAATTAATATATATATATATATATATATATATATATATATATATATATATATATATATATATATATATATATATATATATATATATATATATATATATATATATATATATATATATATGTATATATATATATATATATATATATATATATATATATATATATATATATATATATATATATATATATATATATATATATATATATATATATATATATATATATATATATATATATATATATATATATTTATATATATTTTTGTAATATATTTTTAAAATTTTTTTTTAATTTTAAATTTTTAAATTAATAAAAATTTATAAGAAAATTTATATATATTATATATATAAAAAATAACATTATAATAAAAATTTATTTAAAAGTTATTCAAAAAATAAATTTACAAAATAATCAAAATAGAAATTGTAAAAAATATCAATTAATTTAAATAATGCATTAATATGTTTTTAAAATTAAATCTTTCAAACTAATAAATTTTGCCGAAAAGTAAATAAAAATTGTATTAAAAAATAAATAAAAAAATAAAATTCTAAATTTATTTTTTCAAATATATTCTACAATAATTTTTATTTTAACATATAATATATAAATTATTTTAATATTAATATTTTATGATGACCACAAGGTATAATTACATTTCACATACTATAAACATACTCAAACACATACAAATACACACACACACAAACAATATATATATATATATATATATATATATATATATATATATATATATATATATATATATATATATATATATATATATATATATATATATATATATATATATATATATATATATATATATATATATATATATATATATATATATATATATATATATATATATATATATATATATATATATATATATATATATATATATATATATATATATATATATATATATATATATATATATATATATATATATATATATATATATATATATATATATATATATATATATATATATATATATATATATATATATAATGTTTTTTTACAACATCGCAATTAAAAAATTTATTATGAATTTATAATGAAGGTTTTTTGACATTAATATTTATAGTAAATAATATCGTTCATTATCGTTAAATATTAAATAATCAAAATTTGAATTTTACCATGTAAACCAAACAATATAATAATAATAATAATAATAATAATAATAATAATAATAATAATAATAATAATAATAATAATAATGAATAATAATAATAATAATAATAATAATAATAATAATAATAATAATAATAATAATAATAATAATGATAATGATAATAATAATAATAGTAAGAGTAGTAATAATAATGATAAAAATGGTAATAATAATAAAAGAAATTGTCAAAGCAGTAATATTTATAGTAAAAATAAAAATAAGAATATAAAAATTGTACTAAAAATTGATTATAATAATAATAATAATAATAATAATAATAATAATAATAATAATAATAATAATAATAATTATAAGAATAATAATAAAATATTTCTAAAACAATTTATGTAAAACAATAATTATAATAAAAATAATAATAATAATTTTGGTAATAATAATTATGATTATAATAGAACTGAAGATAATAA
>SEYY01000455.1:172500-175000 GCA_009176605.1 Armadillidium nasatum | reverse complement strand
ATTAAGTGCTTAAAAGAGAAAGAGGGAGAGGGAGAGAGAGAGAAAGAGAGAGAGAGAGAGAGAGAGAGAGAGAGAGAGAGAGAGAGAGAGAGAGAGAGAGAGAGAGAGAGAGAGAGAGACAGACAGACAGACAGACAGACAGACAGACAGACAGACAGACAGACAGAGAGGAAAAGAAAGATAAAGAGAGAGATAATAAAGAAGTTTTCTTATTATTTATTGTTAAGTACTTAAAGAGAGAGAGACAGACAGACAGACAGACAGAGACAGAGACAGAGACAGAGAGAAAGAAAGATAAAGAGATATTAAAGAAGTTTTCTTATTTTTTATTGTTAAATGCATAAGAGAGAGAGAGAGAGAGAGAGAGAGAGAGAGAGAGAGAGAGAGAGAGAGAGAGAGAGAGAGAGAGAGAGAGAGAGAGAGATTAAGGGAGTTTTCTTACTATTTGTAATAAAAAGTTTCCACATTACGAGCATTCCATTATACAAGTAGGGGAATTGTTTAGGAAATTTCTTTAGTAAGATTCACATGAGAGATTTTAATAGCGTGATCAAACACGTAAATTCGTCATTCACATCATTCAGTTAATTTCTTGTCTTAGTACTTCTCTTACATCAAAATTATAAGCATTATTTCAAAAGAATTCTGAGTTAATTAAACTTTAAATTATTAATATTAATATTATTATTATTATTATTATGATTATCATTATTATAACTAGAAGAAGAAGAAGGAAGAAGGAAGAAGGAAGAAGGAAGAAGGAAGAAGAAGAAGAAGAAGAAGAAGAAGAAGAAGAAGAAGAAGAAGAAGAAGAAGAAGAAGAAGAAGAAGAAGAAGAAGAAGAAGAAGAAGAAGAAGAAGAAGAAGAAGAAGAAGAAGAAGAAGAAGAAGAACTACAGAACTACAGAACTACAGAACTACAGAACACTGACTAGCAAAGACTTTACAGTCCACTCAAGGCTAGTCTGTTAAATAATCATTATTGAACTATGCGATCATAGACCAATTTGCTTAAAATGTGCATCCAATTTCTTCTTGAATGATTCGATGTTGTCGCTGTTCACTATTTGATGAGAAAGACTATTCCATTTTTCAATCACGTCGTACGTAAAAAAATTCTTTGCTATGTTTGTTTGAAATCGCTTGTGAGATAGCTTGTGTCCGTTACTACGTGTTAGGTCATTCAAGTCGTACCGAAAGTATTGTTTATAATCAACGTTGTCAAATTTATTTAGAATTTTAAATACTTCTATTAATTTTCCTCTCAATCTTCTTGTTTCTAGAGAATATATATCTAGTTCTCGTAAACGTTGCACATACGATTTACCTCTCAATTCTGGTATTAATTTAGTTGCCCTTTTTTGAATACTTTCGATTTTATCTATGTCTTTTTTGAGATATGGACTCCAAAACTGTACCGCGTATTCCAGATGAGGTCTAACTAACGATTTATAAAGAGGAAGTATTATATTTTTAGATTTATATTCAAAATTTCTTGCAATGAAACCTAAAGCTTTATTAGCCTTCTTAACAGAATCAGCACATTGTTTTGCAAATTTTAAATCCTTACTGATTAAAACTCCAAGATCCTTTTCCTCATCGACAACTTTGATATATGAGTCACCTATAACATAATTATATTCGATATTCCTGCTACCGAAATGTAAAACCTTACATTTATCAATATTAAATTTCATTTGCCATGTTTTTGACCAATTGACTATTTTATTCAAATCACTTTGGAGTACTTGATAATCTTTTTCGCAAGTTATGCGATTTCCAATTTTTGTATCGTCTGCAAATTTTGAAATATTACTTAATACATTTTCATCAATGTCATTTACATATACAATAAAGAGTATTGGGCCCAGGACAGATCCTTGAGGCACACCACTGATAACATTCACCCATTCTGAGCATTCGCCATTAATTACGACACGTTGACGTCGATCCAATAACCAATTTTTAATCCAATTTAAAAGTTTTCCTCGAATTCCATGAGCTCTAAGCTTTTCCAATAATCTTTGATGAGGGACAGTATCGAATGCTTTTTGAAAGTCTAAGTAAATGACATCATAAGAATTGTGGTTATCTACATTGTTAATAACTTCATTAAAAAATTCTAGTAAATTTGTTAAGCATGATCTATTTTTTCTAAAGCCATGTTGAGAATTATTGAGCAACTCGTGATCTTCAAGATGTGCAACTAATCTACTCGCTAGTATTGCCTCAAAAATTTTGCCAACAATAGAAGTTAAACTAATTGGTCTGTAGTTATTAGGAAGCTTACGATCACCTTTTTTAAAAATAGGCGTTATATTAGCAAGTTTAAAATCATGCGGAACTATTCCCTGTTGTAGAGATTCGTTGAAGAGCTTAGTCAAAGGTTTCACTAATATATCTTTCAAGCTTTTAAGATGTACCGGGTAGAAGCCATCTGGTCCAGGGGACTTATTTATTAATAATTTATCAATTTGGAATGCAACTTCCTCTTCAAAAA
>SEYY01000455.1:162500-167500 GCA_009176605.1 Armadillidium nasatum | reverse complement strand
AATATAATTTAACAATTTAATTATTTTAATTTATGCAAAATACTTTTACATATTTATTTGATTTTTATTTGCAAATTTAAGTTTAATTTAATTTAACATTATTTTGTAATTTATTTTAATGTTTTATATATTTTATTTTCCATTATTTTATTACGTTCATTTATTTAATTTTTATTTATTTAATTAAATTTTAATTCAATTTAATTACGTGAATTATTTATTTATTTAAATTTAAAGCAATTTTATTCATTTTTACAATTTATTAATTTATTTTAATTTAATTTAATTTATTGAATTTTTTATTTATTTAAATTGTATTTAATTTCATTTAATTTTATGATACAGTAATTTTTTTTAAATTTAATTTAATTTACTGAATGATTTATTTATTTAAAAATTTAATTTTATTCATTTTTACGATTTATTAATTTATTTAAATTTAATTAATTTATTGAATTTTCAAAGTTTCAAAATTTCATTAAAAGTTTTTATTAAATTTTCGATTTTTAAAAATAACTTTAGTTTTAAATATATTTAACGATTGTCAGAATAAAAGCAATGTAAATTAATTTTTACTTTTATTTTTTAGAATTATTTTATTGCAGCATTTCTTCCTCACCCCCAACTCCACCTCTTAGGAGCCCGCCCAAACCTTCCCTTAGAAAACACAATTGGGAAAATATGACCAAGGTTTAATTGTTAAATCAAAATTGGAAATTAGAATTCATAGGAGGGTGCTTGGAATCCTTTTTGGGGCTACTCGGCATTCTACTGGGATGCTTCTGAGTTACAAAACAAACCAACCAAAGTCAAACAGCGCTAACATGGGCACAACAACTGTTGAGACTAAATTTGCAATATAAGACAAAGAATTTTTACGTGGATATGTGGTGGATTCATAGAACGATTGGTTTTTAACCACAGTTGCCTAAAGGTTTATGGATTGGAATCACTTCTCCTCCAGAGATTGACTCAGGCTTTTATGTAATTATGGCAGGTAAAGGTGCGAAACAGATTCAGTAGGGGAAGAAGCGAAAATATTTTTAAGTTACCCCATGATAAGGGATCGAAGAAATTGCAACTTCATTCATATCCGGCTAGAATCCGGCTAGTGTTCGCATCAGTTTTGCTGTCGTCTGTTTGAGTCCGGTTAGCGTTCAGTTCGATTCTGGCTTCTCTCCGGTTTAGGTATGGCTAACGTCCACTTCGAGTCCGTCTTGCTAACGGTTCGAGTTTGGCCGTTAAAAACCCAAAATCAGGACCATCACGTAAAAGTACTAGAAATAATATTTATTTAGAAATTTAAAAATTTAATAATTATTTAATTTAATGTAATTCTCACCAGCTTTTCCACTCATTAAAATTCCTTGCAAAATCAAACAATCGTAGATAATTAACAAGCTGTTATATGATGACGTAATAATGACGTCGCATCGCATACTGTAAATCTAGATTCAAAATATTTATGCTTACCTCATTTACTAAGATTATTAATGGTTTTTCTGGCTATTACCTCTCTCTCTCTCTCTCTCTCTCTCTCTCTCTCTCTCTCTCTCTCTCTCTCTCTCTCTCTCTCTCTCTCTCTCTCTCTCTCTCTCTCTCTCTCTCTCTCTCTCTCTCTCTCTCTCTCTCTCTCTCTCTCTCTCTCTCTCTCTCTCTCTCTCTCTCTCTCTCTCTCTCTCTCTCTCTCTCTCTCTCTCTCTCTCTCTCTCTCTCTCTCTCTCTCTCTCTCTCTCTCTCTCTCTCTCTCTCTCACTAGTGTTAAATATCTGGCTATATGTTTCTTGTCTTCTTATTTTTTCTCTGTCTATCTCTCTATATATCTATTTATCTAATTGTCCATCTATTTATCTATTTGTCCGTCTATATATATATATATATATATATATATATATATATATATATATATATATATATATATATATATATATATATATATATATATATATATATATATATATTTTTTTTTTTTTTTTTTTTTTATATATTATATATATATTATATATATATATATATATATATATATATATATATATATATATATTATATATATATATATATATATATATATATATATATATATATATATATATATATATATATATATATATAATATATATATATATATATATATATATATATATATATATATATATATATATATATATATATATATATATATATATATATATATATATATATATATATATAATATATATATATATCTGTCAATCTATCTATCTATATCTATATTTATCAATTTATTTATCTATCTGTTTCTCTGTCTATATATTTATCCATATATCTATATCTATATATATATATATATATATATATATATATATATATATATATATATATATATATATATATATATATATATATATATATATATATATATATATATATCAGTCTCTGTCTATCTATTTATTTATCTATCTATCTCCTCGTCAGATGGATTTTTATGGCATATGCAAAACAAGAAATTCCACATTAGAAAAAGGACTGCAATAAAATTTTTACGACATTTGACCTTTTAAAAAGTTTCATTTACAGAAAAACTAATTTAAAAATTGCAAAAAAAAAAAAAAAAATTTTTTTAAAAAAGAGAGAGAGAGAAATTCTCCTTGGCTAATGTTATTGCTAAATTTATATTTCAAAAATTATGAACAGGCGTTACACACTTCCAACTTCAAATGGGAAAAATTTTTATTAATTAAGAGCCTGAATGTAAATAAACATGATTCGAAAGTTCTTGTTTTATGGGATTTTTTTAAGGTCTGAATTTTATGTTTAAATGATTGTAATATGTTGAACATAGAATTCATACATCCAAAAATATAAGAGCGGTATAATAATAATAATAATAATAATAATAATGATAATAATAATAATAATAATAATAATAATAATAATAATAATAATAATAATAAAAATAATAATTATTATTGTTATTATTTTTATTATTGTTCTTTTTATAATTATTATAATTATTAATAATACTGTTATTGTTGCTATTATTGTTGTTAATATTATTATTAGTACTGTCTGCTATTATTATTATTGTTATTATTCTTATAATTCCTATTATTTGTCTTTTTATAACTGTAATAAATATTAGCTTCCAGATATTTAAATGTTATTATTGTTAGTCATTACTTTTTATTGTTATTTTTATTATTATCTCTAAGGAAGTAGTTTAGGTTAAGATTATGACTTAAAATTAAAATTGTTTCTTAGTTATAAACTTAATTTTAATAATGATTGATATTAATTGTGCATTAATTTATTTTGTTCAAAGGACGAATTCGTCCCCACAAGAAGCCCATTTCAGTAATGTATTAATACATATAAAGTATACGATTTTTTTGTATGAATAACTTTGTACCTGGAATGAGTAAAGATTATTGCTATTATTATTAGTAGTAGTAGTAGTAGTAATAGTAATATTAGTTGTTGTAATTGTAATGGTAGTATTTAGAGAACTTTTTTTTATCTACTTCAACATATCATTTTATATAAAAATAGTTTAAAATATTTTTTTCAATTGCAAGTTTAATAAATACTTTCAAATGATTTCATTGTTTACTTCAGTTCAATTCGCGTTTTAATAAGTTTTAACAAGACCATTTTTGAAAATTTTTGTTTAAAAATTCAAATTTTAAATTTTTCAGATTTTCAAAAAATTGAAGATTTTTCCACATCTGTAAAATACGAAGAGAAAGGAAAAGAAAATATAATGGAAGGAAAGTGAAAAAATAGGAAGCGTTATTTAAGGCTGAAGATAAAATGAAATCACTATCTAAAATATATATATATATATATATATATATATATATATATATATATATATATATATATATATATATATATATATATATATATATATATATATATATATATATATATATATATATATATATATATATATATATATATATATATATATATATATATATATATATATATATATATATATATATATATATATATATATATATATATATATATATATATATATATATATATATATATATATATATATATATATATATATATATATATATATATATATATATATATATATATATATATATATATATATATATATATATATATATATATATATATATATATATATATATATATATATATATATATATATAATATATATATATATATATATATATATATATATATATATATATATATATATATATATATATATATATATATATATATATATATATTATATATATATATATATATATATATATATATATATATATATATATATATATATATATATATATATATATATATATATATATATATATATATATATATATATATATATATATATATATATATATATATATATATATATATATATATATATATTTCGCGCTGTCTTTATAAAATATTTCTCAACCTCCTATTAATTTAGGAATTTACCTCCTATTAGAATAATTCATTCATTCAACTTGTACCAAAAAAAAAAGGAAGGGTGGCTTTCAATCCTCTAACTTTCCCAGTATTGTTTTAATCTTCTATTTTTACCCTAAAATTTTCGATTCTTAGCAAGTTTATTATTATTATTATTATTATTATTATTATTATTATTATTATTATTATTATTTTATATAAAAATTGAATATCTCATGGGCATTGCCCTATTCGAGGAGAGGAACTTTTCTAGGTAGTATATACCTAGGATCCCCAAGTGGGATCGAACCGGCGCCCTCAAGCACGTGAGTTAATCACTCTACCGTTTACCTAATTTTATTTCCCATTGCTTGTATGACATCAGCAATAAATCTTTAACTGGTAATATTTTTTCCCCTTTGCCCAGACTCAAAATCATTACAAACGTCACATCAAATTTTTTTCAGTTATTTCCTTATAAAGAAATAAATTGGTGAAGTTACTTTCTTATGTGTGACATGTCTTTTCTGTTTTGAAAATTTTCTTGTGATATTTATACCATTTGTCCCTATAAA
>SEYY01000455.1:152500-155000 GCA_009176605.1 Armadillidium nasatum | reverse complement strand
GTATAGAGGTGCGGTGTAATAAAGTGCGGTGAGGTAAACTGCAATGCTCCCCAATCATAGTTTAAGAGATCTCCTGTGTTTGTCCATTATATAAGAAAAGAATTTATTATTATTATTATTATTATTATTATTATTATTATTATTATTATTATTATTATTATTATTATTATCATTATTAATATTGAAGATACAATAAAGAAAAGAATATTGCAACAGTTCTTTACATTTATGAATATTGGTTACTTTTTTTATATAAATTTTATTTGCTTATGTTATATATAAATACGGAAAAGCAGATACAGCAGCAACTCTCATAGTTAATTAAGAAAAGGTATCTGTAAATATTTAAATTAAAGGGTGTAATTGATTGGAAAGGTAAATCATCCATTGAGTTGGAATAAATTAATAATAACAATAAGAATGAAAATATTAATAATTATAATAATAATAGTAATATTAGGTAATTATAATAATAATTAGCGTTAATTTTAATAATAATAATAATAATAATAATAATAATAATAATAATAAATTTTTAATAATAATAATTTAAAAATTAGAAAAATAATAATAATAATACTGTTTATAATATATAATAATAATAATAATAATAATAATAATAATAATATAATTAATAATAATAATATAGTAATATAATTAATAATGATATAATAATTATAATTAAAAAATAATACTAATAATTTAAATAATAATAATATAATAATAATAATAAAAATTAATAATAAAATATAATAATATTTATATTTTTAAAATAAAAATTAAAAAAAAAATAAATAATAAATAATAATAATAATAATAATAATAATAATAATAATATAATAATAATAATAATAATAATAATAATAATAATAATAATAATAATAATAATAATAATAATAATGACCATAGTAATTATAAAATATTAACAGTAATAGTAAAAAATAATAATAAGAATATTTCTTCCTTCCAAGAATAAAAGCAAAGAGAATAAAGAGATTGTAAAAAGATTTCTGAGCAATTTCCATTATAATAAAAGAGAAGCTCATCAAAGACAATCTTTTTCTCTCCTCAACATAAATATTTTTCCCATTTTGAGCAATTTTTTGAGGGATTACAACGAAAAATTCAAGAGTTTTTCCCGTTGGAGTCAAGAAATATGAGGAGTATTTATGTATATCGAACTTATATATATATATATTTATATTTATATATATATATATATATATATATATATATATATATATATAATATATATATATATATATATATATATATATATATATATATATATATATATATATATATATATATATATATATATATATATATATATCACGCTGGGAAAAAAGGGGGGACACACACACATAAGATATTTTAAAGGAATCAGTTTGCTGTCAATATTAATTTCCAACATGTCTGATGCTTTCCAATATAGTAAGTGCATTTAAAAAAAAAAACATATTGGTTGTGTAATGAAAAAAACATAGAAGTTAGTTTTTAGACAATTCAACAAAGTAAGATTGTGAATAGCTGAAAAGAAAAGTCACATATATACGTAAGACAAGTTACAAAAGTTATACAAATTATACAGGTCAGCCCAAACTCTTTGAGGTACGCCAGTAACACAAGCCACACAGAGAATGTGAATCAAGATTTTGGAATAGAAATATATTTCAATGTAATATTATTAGGAGTTTGATGAGTTTGAGAATTGATGAGACCTAAAATCTTTAAAACAAAAATTATTTAAAACAACGTATGCTCCGTTTGAAGAATGAAGACCCCAATTTTCGAGAAAGCTGAAAAATGTTAAGGTGTTTTGGAGGCCTCTTTGATAATATAATCTTTCTGAAGTTTTTTTTTAATTGAGATATATTCCTTTAATTAATTAATTAATTCAAGACAGACTCGAAGAAAAGCAACAATATCACAGAAATGAAGGTACTGGGGGAATGTATTGAGATTCTTTTCCCCCTGTAATTTCGTCTAGTTACCATTCGTTTTAAAACATAAAGGTTTTAGCTCTATGAAATAACGTGTCAATAGGATAGATGAAGAAAGCTGAATTTTTGAGGCACTGAAGACAACTTCGTTTCCACCCACTAAATTAAATATAAGCTAGGGCAATCATAGATCAAGACATAATAGTAGAGTAAAGAGATATGGAAAAAGTTTAGAGGACCTCAGAGGAAGACAGTGTGATATGTTCCGACGAGAGGTAAAAGCTAGAAAAAATGGAGCATGTTGAATTAATTACCAAAACTAAAAGGATACGGGTGGCTTTTACTGTTCAAAGTTCATATCGAAAGAGGCGATATAAGGAGGGCTAACAAGCTTTATTATTAGAATTAGATAAAATTTATTGGTTATAGTAAACACTAAAATTAGCTAAGAGGAAGTTTTCATAGAGTGAAAAGGAAGATAGAAAATGAGCTTTTTGGGAAATTAAACATAGAGTCGAAGGATTTACGACAGACATTAGTGTTAGGATGCAAATACG
>SEYY01000455.1:137500-140000 GCA_009176605.1 Armadillidium nasatum | reverse complement strand
TCTTCACCTTTAGCATATAATTTATCTCATTTTTAATATACCAAGTGTATTATACACCTCTTGAATATATTGAATATACCAAGTGTATTATACATCTCTTGAATATATTGAATATATTGAATATACATCTCTTGAATAGCACAGGTTGGAAGGGAGGAAAAGAATGTATTGAAAAATTTCTTAAGAAACATACTGTTTTGTCTTCCCACTACTTGAAGCTCAATTTTAAAATAAAGAAAGATGAACTTTCTAAAGTGTCTCTATTTTTCTTTACCGTCTACTCTATAAAGTGTAAACTGTCTTTTCCCTTTTAATATTCTAAAATTAATTTTTAAGGTTTGGAATTCAAGTCAAGGAGACTCATTACTCATATAGTGAACATGGTCATCATTATTCATGTCTTTATCATTAAGAACACCAAGATAATTTAAATTACTTTAATATTCATTACTGTAAACAGGACTGTCGAATCAGTAACTTTTAACTTTTCTGCTGGTATCAACTCTATGGATTTCACCTTCACCATTTTAAAATCAAATAACTATTCCGACTCCTGAACTGCAAGGCACTGTTATTGTTAAATTTGTGACATCAGTTTCGGCTTAGACTCAGAATTCCTTTAATTTTTATTTCATTTTTTTTTTTTTTTTTTTTTTTTTTTTTTTTTTTTTTTTTTTTTTTTTGAGTTTTTAAAGAGCTAAATGTTACAAGGTTTAGATAACCCTACTGGAAAGTACCATCCAGATCGGCAAGAATAGATTCGGAAATTTGGAGGCGAGAAGCAACTGTATAGATGCAAAAGTGGGAGCATATTTGGAATGAGGTAAAAGAATGGATATTTAATTCATCTGCATAAGGATGAACAGTGTTAGAAGTGCAGCTGAGGAGGTGAGGAGGTTGATGGCGAAAAATGGGAAATAAAATACCACTATGAGGAGCCTCATAACAGACAGAGAAGATAGGAATCAAGAAAATGTCACACACACACACACACACACACCACACACACATACATATATATATATATATATATATATATATATATATATATATATATATATATATATATATATAATATATATATATATATATATATATATATATACTATATATATATGTCGGCTCGTTAGTCTTATTCAGTGAGGCAGAGGAATAAGTAAAATCTTCCTTCTCAAAAAGAGACAAGAAATTTTTTTTTTTCGCCAAATTGGTACAAATTGAGAAAGTTATTTGATATTTTTTTGTTTATAAACAGTAGAATTTTTTCAGTTTATATCTATGTATTACATTACATATATATATATATATATATAGTATATATATATATATATATATATATATATATATATATATATATATATATATATATATATATATATATGTGTGTGTGTGTGTGTGTGTGTGTGTGTGTGTGTGTGTGTGTTTAACGAGAAATCGTTTTCAATAGTTTATTATATCTTTGTATACTGGAGTATTGTCTCCTGTAAAATGTTCATAAAAATTTAATGGTCTTTTTGACCCCAATTCCCTTACGACCTGCGACCTCCAACCTCCAATTTTTTCGTCCCTTTATGTTCTTTAATTTCGATATGCATGTATAGATCTATAAGTATACCATTGTATTCAAGTATTGGTACTTTGTGAGCTTTTATGGGCTAGATATAATAGCTTAGTTGTATACTGATGTATATTATATTTTTGTGTTGTATTAATAATTTCTGAGTTAATTTTCAGCTGTCTTTCCACCTTGGTGGATGAAAATATTCACTACATTAAAATAATTTCTTTCGTTATATTTGAGTACAAAATACTGTGACAAATTCCAAATATTTTCGACAAATCTCAAAATTTTTCGACAAATTCCAAAAAATTTCGAAAAATTCCAAAAATTTTCGACAAATCTCAAAATTTTTTGACAAAATCCAAAAAATTTCGACAAATCTCAAAATGTTGCGATAAATCTCTCTAAATACTGTATCAAATCTCTCAAAATAATGCCACAAATCGCTCAGATTATTGAGACAAATCTCTCAAAATACTGTGAAAATCCCAAAAATACTGCAACAAATCTCAAAGTGCTGCGATAAAACTCTCTAAATACTGTATCAAATCTCTAAAAAAAATAATTCGACAAATCGCTCAGATTATTGAGTCAAATCCTAAAAAATTACGACTAATCTAAGAATGCGAAAAATCCCAAAGCACTGCAACAAATCTCTTAAAATACTGTGACATATCTCAAACAATGACAACAAATCTTTCGAAATAATGCAAAAAATCTCAAATTACTGCGACAAATCTCTCAAAATATTGATTACATTATAAGAACTTAAAAAGAAATAATTTTAACAAAGGGATAAGAATAATCAAAATATTATATAATGAAGCAAAGCAATACTCAATATGACGATGAAACAGAAATTAGGGAATGCCACCAGCTCTCAGGAACAGTTAATTGGTCGCTGCTTGGAGAAACAGTGTCTCTAACATAAATTATTCA
>SEYY01000455.1:105000-107500 GCA_009176605.1 Armadillidium nasatum | reverse complement strand
ATGTTGTGATATGATGTGAGTAACTACGATTTTAATGATGTATCTAAAATTATTACTCTTGAACAAGAATTTTCGTGCTTAAAATTTAATCAGAATCTGAATTTAAATTTTACGTTTTCATTATTATAAAATTATTTTTCCAAGTATTTAAAATCGTGTAATTCGCTTGCTAAGAAAAGAATCCGTTTAAGTCAGATGAACACAAAAGGTCTTCTGATAAGATTTTCAAACATTTGGTTTTTGTTTTCTTCCCTTTCGAATGTCTTTCGAACTGATTTGAATAAGCGTTGAAAATTAGTGGTTTTCTTGAATTTTAGCTTAATTACGTACAAGTACTCAAAATTACTCTCAAGAGATGTCGAATTACGTACGAATATTCAAAAATACTCTCAAGAGATGATGTCTAGTTACATACGAATATTTAAACATAATCTCAAGATATATTTAATTACGAAGTAGTTTTCAAAAATACTCACTAGAGATGTCTAATTACGTACGAGCATTCAAAATTACTCTCAAGAGATATTTAATTACGTACTCTCAAAATAATCTCAATAGATGTCAATAAATATTTAATACCAATTAGCATTTTTGAATTTGATTTTGCTGGGGTTTCGTCGTCGAAGAAATTTAGTCTAGATTAAATTCATTCAAAGAACACTAAAATAATTATTTCGGTTCTTCTTCTTCTTCTTCTTCTTCTTCTTCTTCTTCTTCTTTTTCTTTTTCTTCTTTTTCTTTTCTTCTTTTTCTTCTTCTTCTTCTTCTTCTCTCTTCTTCATTTTCTTTTTTTTCTTCTTCTTTTCCTTCTTATTCTTCTTTTTCATCTCTTTTCTTCTTCTTCTTCTTCTTCTTCTTCTTCTTCTTCTTCTTCTTCTTCTTCTTTCTTCTTCTTTTTTTCTTCTTCTTTTCTTCTTCTTCTTCTTCTTCTTCTTCTTCTTCTTCTTCTTCTTCTTCTTCTTCTTCTTCTTCTTCTTCTTATTCTTCTTCTTTAATTCTTCTTTTTGTTCTTTTGCAAATTATCCCATTCATATATGGAACCTAAGTGCTTCACATTTATTTTTTTCGAGAAGTTTGCTTTCGGTTTTGTCAACACAAAAGACAAACAAGAGTCGTGAATTCTTCGCTTTTTGGAAAATTGATTCGATTTTTTTAAAAATTTAGTTTGTAAACCTTCTAAAAATCAATTTTAATTATTGCAAAAATAAAGAAAAGCTTTTCCGTGTTTATTTTTTTCAAGTGTTTTTTTTTTCTTTCTTTCTTTTGATAGTTTTGACACTTTATTTCTCACAACCCAATTAATTTTTAATTTCTTTTTAAGTAAATTAAAGCAATAATAATAATAATAATAATAATTAATAATAATAATAATAATAATAATAATAATAATAATAAAAGAAGAAGAAGAAGAAGAAGAAGAAGAAGAAGAAGAAGAAGAAGAAGATAAATAAATTATAAAAATAAGAAAAATAAAAATAATTTAGATTTAGGTTATATTATTAGTAATGATAAAATAATACTAATAATAATAATAAAAACCATTTACTGTAGTAGTAGTAGTAGTAATGCAATTTTATGGGAATTTACTTATATTAAAAAATGATTGATATAAAAAATTTAATTTCTTTGTCAGTTACTATTTACATTATTACTATTATTTTCATTATTATTATTATTATTATTATTATTATATATTATTATTATTATTATTATTATTATTATTATTATTATTATTATTATTATTATTATTATTATTATTATTATTATTATTATTATTATTATTATTATTATTATTATTATTATTATTATTATTATTATTATTATTAATATTATTAGCACATATTTATTTAATTTATTGGTCTGTTTACAATTTGTAAGTTTGTTTGTGTGTTTCCCATTTCTAGGTTAAGTAAACCATTTAAATGCCAAAGAGAGACTTTTAAGGTATGGCCCAATAAAATTTTTCCAACCTTTTTTTCATTATTTTGCTGAAAAAGCTTCTTTTAAAAGTGTTTGGGAATAAATTTTGGTCTTGGGGAAAACTTTCTTTGCGTTGCGGCTAAGTGAAATCGATCGAGATTAGGTAAAATGGTTTAAAATGATAATCTCTCTTTCTCTCTCTCCCTCTCTGTCTCACTCTCTCTCTCTCTCTCTCTCTCTCTCTCTCTCTCTCTCTCTCTCTCTCTCTCTCTCTGTATCTCACCATTTTTTAGTTATAGTTCTTTTTCTTTCTCTTTCCCACTTTCCTTTCTCTACTTCTCTTTCTTCTCTCCTTTTCATTTCCGTTCTACCTGGTTATCGTTCTTCTTTATTCTTTTCTTTCTCTCTCTCTCTCCATTACTCTCTCTTTCATTTTTCTCTCATCTATCTCCTTTTTATAACCTCTCTCTCTCTCCTTTACATTCCCTCTCTCCATCTCCTTTTCATAACCCCTCACTCTCTCTCTCTATCCATTTAATTCATTCTCTCTCTCTCTCTCTCTCTCTCATTCCATAAAGAG
>SEYY01000455.1:90000-92500 GCA_009176605.1 Armadillidium nasatum | reverse complement strand
GTTTTATTATTATTATTATTATTATTATTATTATTATTATTATTATTATTATTATTATTATTATTATTATTATTATTATTATTATTATTATTATTATTATTAAAATGAATCATAAAAATAAATCTAAAAAAAATTGGAGAATAATAACATTAAACAAATATTTGAACAAAATTATTATTATGACTATTACTATCATTATTATTATTATTATTATTATTATTATTATTATTATTATTATTATTATTATTATTATTATTATTATTATTATTATTATTATTATTATTATTATTATTATTATTATTATTATTATTATTATTATTATTATTATTATTATTATTTTCAAGAATGATGTTACTGCTTTAGTTCAATATCTTCTCAATGAAACTTGATTTCAATTTTGTTTAATTCAATGTATTCTATTCTATTTTTAAAGTCTCTCTCATTAGTTATGTTCTTTCATCAATTAATTAATTAATTAATTTATTTATTAGAGTTCTTTACCTTTATCTTTTTTATTTTATTTTTCGGAATATTAGTTGCATAACTTTGAGTACAATATATTTTATAAGTTGTGTTATTTAGCTGCCATATTTGAGTAAATCTTAATTGATTAATTGATGAACTAAATCGCCAAATCTATTATTTAAATCCAATCTTTTTTTTTTCTCGAAGCGATTTCAGGATTGATTTTTTTTCTTAATAGCACCAAATTTTATCTTTCTGGTTTTAGATCCAACTCAGTTTTTACCTCTTTCAATTCGGTGATCACTTCCTACATTAAATTTATTTAGTTCATATTTATCTTGAGTGATATTTTTATAGCTAGTGCTGAACACCCAATTTTTTAATTTATTTATTTACTTATTTATTTATTTATTTATTTATTTATTTATTTATTTATTCATTTGTACCTCTAACACCTTTTCAAGTGTATCTCCCCTTTTCAAACGACTTTATTGCAAAGAAATTTATCCTTCATTAATTTTTATCACAAAATTACCAATTTCATTTCCCACATTAGTCACAAATTTTCCCACCTCACTCTTCCTCCTCTTATATTGATTTCTCACATTTTCCTACAAGTCACACATGATTAGTTTGAAGTGATAATTTTTATCTGTATTTGTATTTGGTTAACATATCATAAAATTATAATAATAATAATAATAATAATAATAATAATAATAATAATAATAATAATAATAATAATAATATAATAATAATAATAATAATAATGATATAATTATTAATTATTACTATTATTATTATTATTATTATTATTATTATTATTATTATTATTATTATTATTATTGTTATCATTATTTTTATTATTATATTATTTTTATTATTTTTATTAAATTTATTATTTTCATTATTTTTATTTTTATTTTTGTTTGATAATTACAATTATTACTTTTATTATTATTAAATTTTATTATTGCTTTTTTATTATTATTATCATTGTTATTATTTTTATTGTTACTATTATTTTATAATAATTATATTATTATTATTATTATTATTATTATTATTATTATTATTATTATTATTATTATTATTATTATTATTATTATTATTATTATTATTATTATTATTATTATTATTACCATTAGTATTATTATTACAATTCATTTTCATTATTATTACTATTTTTATTATTATTATCATTGTTATTATAAAATCAGCATCAGTTTCTAAAGAATAAAAGAAGTTAAAATTATCGTCCCAGAATTGAAACACTTTAGAATAATATTAAAAGAGAGCATTAAAATTAAAGAATTCTTTCTCTTTAAAAAAATAATTCCAAGAAAAAAAAATTTTAAAAAATAAACAAATTAAAAAAATATATATAAATTAGTAATTAAAATGAAACTTTTTTTTACTTAAATTTGTAAAAAATAAAAAAAAATTAATTAAAATGAAATGTAAACAAAAAGATATTTTTTTCAAAATTAAAAAAAAAAAATTAAATTAAAATTATAATTAAAAATTCAAAGTGCCATTCCCTAAATTTGTTTTTCAAGAACCTTTTTAGGTACGAATTTATTTTGTTATTAATTTGGCACTATTGTTCTAGTATTTATTTTATTATTTTTAATTTTTATTTACTCCAAAAAAAATTTTTAATTCACACACACACACACACACACACACACATATATATATATATATATATATATATATATATATATATATATATATATATATATATATATATATATATATATATATATATATATATATATATATATATATATATATGTATCACTTCTGGTTGGCAAAGGCAAGAAGACTAGTAATTTCCACTAGAGTTGAAAGGAAGTGCGTTCCAGACTTTACCAGTAGAGTACATTTAAGGTTGAGTATAAAGGTCGTGTCTAGGGTCCGAGAGTTGGACAGAGAAGGGATAAGGCTGTGTAGAAAGGCGTATAACATGAGTCCTTCTCAATGGAGGAGGTATGCGACGGAAGTGCTCAGAGGAGCAGTGTCCATTGTAAAA
>SEYY01000455.1:70000-75000 GCA_009176605.1 Armadillidium nasatum | reverse complement strand
ACATATTACTCTTAACATCACCTTTTCCACCTTCTTTGCACTTTCACATCCTCAGCTTCATCCTTCCTCATAATCACCTCTTTTCCACCTTTTATGCCTTTCCACATCTCCAAATTTATCCTACATCATAACATCACCTCTTTCCACCTTTTTGCCTTTCCACATCTCCAAATTTATCCTACATCATATCATCACCTCTTTCCACCTTTTATGCCTTTCCACATCTCCAAATTTATCCTACATCATAACATCCTCTTTCCACCTTCTTTGTCTTTCCACATCCCCAAATTTATCCTTCATCAAACATCACTTCTTTCCACCTTCTTTGTCTTTCCACATCTCCAAATTTATCATACATCATAACATCACCTCTTTCCACCTTTCTTTGTCTTTTCAAATCCACAAATTCATCCTGACTTTCCTCCACTCCTTCCTATCATCGAAAGCATCCTTTTTTTTACCCTAGAGAATTTTAGTCCATTTTCCAAACTTTCTAAAATAAAAGAAAACTCTCAAAAACTTTTCAAAATTCGCCTCTTGAGAAACATAATTCCAACAAAAGAAAACATATTTACTTACATATTTATAAACTTATATTTATTTACTTTCCACTTACCACTCTCAAACAGTTATTGTTTCATATATATATATATATATATATATATATATATATATATATATATATATATATATATATATATATATATATATATATATATATATATATATATATATATATATATATATATATATATATATATAAATATTTGGGTGTGGTGTTCGGCGAAGAGGGAAGACAGGAGGACGAACTGAGGGAGAGAATAGGAAGATTCTCAAAGAATGTGGGAATGCTGTATCCGTTACTAAAGGAGAGAGGAATACCAACCGAAGTGAAGGTACTAATTTATAAAACAATACTCAGACCAATATTGTTGTACGGTTCAGAATGTTGGGCAATGAATAGAGTGCATAAGAGCAGAATCGAGGCCAGCGGAAAATGAGAATACTCAGGGTCATCAGGGGAGTATCACTGAGAGATAGGATGAGGAGTGAACTGGTGAGAGAGGAACTTGGGGTGGAATCAATTTTGGAATGCATAGAAAGAAACCAACTGAGATGGTTTGGTCACGTGAAGAGAATGGGGGGGAGAGAGACTGAGAGAGATGCTGGAATGGAGACCAGAAGGAAGGAGACCGGCGGGAAGACCAAGGAAGAGATGGATGGAGGCGGTAGAAGAAGCCATACAACGAAGGAACAAGACACTGGAAGAGGTGGAAGACAACCGAATGTTTGAGGACAGAAATGCGTGGAGAAGATTTTGGAGGAGTAGCACCCGACAGGCGCCAGCCTACCGGTTTGGTGATGATGATGATGATGATGATATGATATATATATATATATATATATATATATATATAGTATATATATATATATATATATATATATATATATATATATATATATATATATATATATATATATATATATATATATATATATATATATATATATATATATATAATATATATATATATATAATTTAATGTTCTTTAATTAATTTTCTGAGCTTATACTCTATACTTTTACTTAATCTTTGTTTTTTTATTAATATTATTATTTTAATTTACTTCGTTTCACTTCGTTTTCCTCTTCGTTCAGTTTTTCGTTTTCCGTTTTCGTTCCATCCTTCGGACTCGTTTCTAACCCTTTCCCTTTTTTCTTTTGCAATTAAAGTGGATAAAATCTCCCCTTCAAAAATGGACCAAATGTTATGAGGATTTTTCAAAATTTTAATAAACTGAACGTATTGCTACTTTTACCCCGTTTTCTCCCACTTCCACAAACATATACACACATATATATATATATATATATATATATATATATATATATATATATATATATATATATATATATATATATATATATATATATATATATATAATATAATTTCAAAGTTTACAAGGCGTACTGGATGAATGCGTTGCTCCTAAGTGGTTTGCAGTTACTATGCTTTTGAACTTGTATGACGGCAACCTACAACTCACTAGAAAATACGTCAGAGAGAGAGAGAGAGAGAGAGAGAGAGAGAGAGAGAGAGAGAGAGAGAGAGTGCGTTTGTGTTCTATGCTCTAAATGTTAACGTGTCGTGTAGCATAGCTTGAAATTTTTCGTGATGAAAACTTATGTCCTTTTTCTTCTATGAGCCAAAAGAGAATGCCAACAATTACTTTGATATAATTGAAAATTTTGCCATTCTTTATACCTATAAAGATGTGGAACTTGATATCAAATTTCAATCCCATCAAAACTGGAAAATGTCTTCATGGGAGTTGACTTTCGTGAAGTTCTAAACGAGAAATATCCAAATAGAGGGACTTGCCTCGGTAGTCTAAAAATTTGGATCCTAAGGTCACCAGGCATAGTACACTTTAATTTCTTTATGCGGGACTTTGTCAACAATCATGTTTATAACTTTCTTATTGCTGAATGTTCTCTGAGTTTGTTGATATCAATGCTGACATGGTGCATCGTACAAGGCAAGAACTTTACCCTAGACGTTGTACGCTTTCTCAATGATTCACTTGTTAAATGCTGGAGGATTTCAACATACTAAACAGAAGCCTTTATAGTATGTTTTGTGACTAAAAGAGAATAGTGATTGGTTCTTGTGGTAAATGAGTCAAACTCGATCCATCATGCGAATCCTACGAAGGAAATTTCAAGTAAAAGGTAATCCCAGTAACATATTAAAAAAAAAGTCATAACATTATAATTTTTTATAAGTATTTAAAATTACAAAGATCTTTTATAAATCTGTACATATATATATATATATATATATATATATATATATATATATATATATATATATATATATATATATATATATATATATATATATATATATATATATATATATATATATATATATATATATATATATATATATATATATATATATATATATATATATATATATATATATATTTGTGTGTGCTTGTGTGTGTGAAATTATAAGCATGTGTATATATTTTGGTGCATACGAAATAAATGCTTGCGTGTATATAACTGACAGACATGAATAAAATTTAATTTTTATTTTTAAAATAAAAATTCTTTCACTAATTCTGAGTCATAACCAAATTTAAAACAAATTCAAGATCCAGATTATTTGACAATTTCATTCAATATTTAAGAAAAAGTAATAATTTGCAATAAAAAAAATAAAAATAATAATATAATAATAATAATAATAATAATAATAATAATAATAATAATAATAATAATAATAATAATAATAATAATAATAATAATAATAAATAATAATAATAATAATAATAATAATAATAATAATAAAATAATAATAATAATAATATATATATATAATATATATATATATATATATATATATATATATATATATATATATATATATATATATATATATATATATATATATATATATATATATATATATATATATATATATATATATAATATATATATATATATTTTTATATTTTTTTATTTTTTTACTATGAATTTACTTAATTGCTGTTAGCCCTTCTCTTCTTTTATTATTTTAATCTTTTGATTATGTATTTGCATGACTTAAAACAGATAAGTCTGAGGGAACTTCTTTTGCATGCAACATTCCAGTCGTTTGGCGAATGAAACAAAAGATTTCGCTTTGAATCACAAGTAATCAACGGTAAATACAAGCTCAATGTTGCATACTTAAAAGAATATTGGTAGGTACAGTTACATAGTCCCTTTGGTAGAGAAATATAGTTTCCAAAAATTGTTTAATCTAATAATAATAATAATAATAATAATAATAATAATAATAATAATAATAATAATAATAATAATAATAATAATAAGAAGAAGAAGAAGAAGAAGAAGAAGAAGAAGAAGAAGAAGAAGAAGAAGAAGAAGAAGAAGAAGAAGAAGAAGAAGAAAAGAAGAAGAAGAAGAAGAAGAAAGAAGAAAAAAAAAATAATAAAAAAAAAAAAAAAAAAATAATAATTATAATAAAAATAATAATAATAATATAATAATATATATATAATAATAATATATAATTATAATAATAATAATAATAATTATTAATAATAGTAATAATATATATTATAATATAATAATTATTTATAAAATAATTATAATTATTATATAATAATAATAATTATTATTATTATAATAATATAATAATATTATAATAATAATAATTAATTATAATATATAATAAATAATATTTTATTAAATAATAAAAAAAATTATTTTAATAATATAATAATAATAATAATAATAATAATAATAATAATAATAATAATAATAATAATTATCATTATTATTATTATTATTCATTATTATTATTATTATTATTATTATTATTATTATTATTATTATTATTATTATTATTATTATTATTATTATTATTATTATTATTATTAGGGATACATAAAAACTTCCAAATTGATAAACTATGGAAAGACTTCTATTTATATAATTACCTACAGACAATCTCTTAGCAAAGAAAGTACAAAATTTCCTCTTACTTAAAAACAAATTTTATTATTAATATTTCAGAGAAGACTTATTAACTTGATGAATAACTTTAAGAAATGAAGATATCGTAATTAAAGGAGGAATATTTAATTCATCTTTGTTTCTAATCTTTTTTTTTTTTTTTTTTTTTTTTTTTTTTTTTAAATTACAATAACGACCAACTCACACGGGTAGAACCCCATTCAAGGATGGATGTAATATTAAATCGTTTTTTGTTCGAATTTCAGCAACCGGCAAAAGGATTTTTTGGAAAATTATATTTCCTATTCTTATATTAAGCTTCCATGCTTATATTTAAATTAGTATTAATATTAATATAGAAAATATATTTAAAGATTTTATAAATGAGAGAGAAAGTGAGTATGCATGCATGTGTGTGTGTCAGCGTGTAGGTGTGCGTGTGTGTGTGTGTGTGTTTGTGTGTGTGT
>SEYY01000455.1:52500-55000 GCA_009176605.1 Armadillidium nasatum | reverse complement strand
CTAGTTCTCATGATCCAGCCGGTGAACTCTCCTACGACTTTTCTATCCAGAACAACCTTGAGCAATTGGTGCAACGTCTTGGAGATGAACACAACATAATTGATCTTTTCTTCAATCTCTTATCTTTCTCCTAATGCTGTTAAACTCTTTCCTCCTCTGGGTTCACCCGATGACCTTCTTATCTTTGTATCCTGTTCTGTCTTTTTAAGTCTTCCGCAAGAACGGCCAGCGCATTCGGTGCGGAGACGCTTCTGGCACTTCTGAAGCTGCTAACTGGTCTGACTTGCGGTTGTTCTTCACTGATTTTCCATGGAATTACTGCTTTCGTGAGAAGGGTTCCTCGGAGTGTGCTGAGCGCATAACCGAAGTGATTCTCTCTGGTAGGAGGTGTGCATTCCATATTCTTTCCCCTTCTACTAAACCTAGCAAACCTTAATTTAACTATATTTATTTTCGCGCTATCCTCCGCAGGGATGTTGCCTTCAGAGATTACCATCGTCTTCAAACTCCTGAAACTATATATATATATATATATATATATATATATATATATATATATATATATATATATATATATATATATATATATATATATATATATATATATATATATATATATATATATATATATATATATATATATATATATATATATATATATATATATATATATATATATATATATATATATATATATATATATATATATTTCTTGATGATATAATCATCTATTTAATTTCATAATATTTATGTATATAAATTTGGAATGTTTTTAAAGTAGAATTTTATCATTTTTAGCATTATTTTTACAGATATCTACAATTGCTCTACGTTAAACATTTGGCAACACTGCCCACGAAAAATTTTAATTTTTAAAAGAAATTTGTAAGATTAGGAACATAGTAAATAGATATTCCGTGTTAGGAACCAGGAATTCATTAAAATGAAAGTTGGATTTTCGTTGTTCGTCCTGTCAAATTATAAAATTTATCTACATTTAAATTTGAAATATATTTTTTCAAAAACTATAACTTTTGCTATTTGATGAATTTATTTTATCATTTCAAGGTAGAAAAGAAAATGGAGACAAATCCAAGTTGGCCTAACAGGACTGTGTTTCCAATCTAAAAGTTTCCATTTGTTTTGAATGGCTCTTAAATTTAATTAATAAACCTAAATCAATAATATTACATGCAATTAATTAAGGTAAATATGATCATTCAAGCGATAAAGAAAAAAACTTTGCGTTTGTAGAGGAAGGGATTTCAGACTAGTAAATTATATATTACTGGTTTATAATAAATAATAGGGTCTTCATAGACATATGTGGCTTCATAAGGATATAGGGACCGACCATGGCTGGAATTTTGCCGGGACCGGGGTTGCCTAAAATTTGTAAAGAGGTCAAAGCACTGAAATTTCAGGTTAAGAAAATTGTATATAAAATTAATTGGTTTATTAATTGTAAGTAAGGAGTAGAATAGTCAACTCACAACGAATATCCATCTAAAATTCTACACATCTTTACAATGTTTCAGGATAGGCTCAAAATAGCTACATGTAACATGTGCAGTCAAGAAATTAGAAAAGGACCTCTGGGTGCCATAAGTAAAAAATTTTTAAACAAATCTTGATGGGGCATCTAAAATCAAAATATAAAGATGAATATTTATTAGCAGAAAAGGAGCGGTCAAAAGAAACAGAAAAGAAAATATTGAAAAATCGAGGAAAAAAATCTTAATTTTATTTTATTCATATTTTGTTTGAAATTTTTTTTTTATTGACTGATTGAGCTGAAATTTTCAAGGTATATTTATTTTTTCCCAAAGTTCTGAATTCATTTCAAGCATTTTTCTGAGTTTATAACAGTTTGAAAGTTATTTGGACCCAAAGTTGACAATAAAATGAATAGTGGGGTCAAACCACTTCCACATTGAGCTGAAAATTTAACTGAATAATCTTAGCCCTAATTTTTGCATTGGTGGGAACAGATTTTTGATATTACATCTAGAAAAAAAAGTTAAAGCATTTGAAATTTTTTTTTGGCAAAAATCATACCCTTCTGTTGAAAAAATTATTTAAAAAAAAAAAAAAAACCCTACCTACTTTTTTTTTTTTTATGGATATTGTTTAGAGGAAGACAGGCCAACAACTTTTATTTAGTGCATTATTAAATGCTATTTGTTTGAAGTAAGATATAGCTTCTCCAACTTTGGAAATTTTTGAAATTGTTAAAAATGAACCTTTTGAAGGCTATATCTCGAAACCAACTAATCGCATCAAATAAAGTATAGAGAGGAATTTGTAGCCCCATTCCTCCTCTATACACACACCAAAAATAAGAAATGTTATAGTTGTAATTTTTTTTTTTTTTTTTTGTCCGAAAAGGTGGATTTTTTTCAATAGTTGGTCAGTTTTCGGCTTAACATTTTTTCTATAACTCACAGAACAAAAGTCTCTTAGAAGTTTTTGTAGCACATAGAGTTCTGAATATACAGTC
>SEYY01000455.1:32500-47500 GCA_009176605.1 Armadillidium nasatum | reverse complement strand
CTCTGCTTGTTCTCGTGCTATCCGCCGCAGGGATGCTGCCTTCAGGGATTACCGTCGTCTTCAAACTCCAGAAACTCATGCAACTTATATTTCATCCCGGAATCGTGCAAAATCTATTCTTCGTAATACTAAAAACTCTTTTCTCCGTAAAATGCAATAATCTTTCTGGTTCCTCTTCCTCTCGCCCTTTCTGGCATTTTGCAAAAAATGTCAACTCTAACTTTGCTTCTTCCTCTTTCCCTCCTTTAGTATCTTCTGACGGCACAACTGCCGTTTTACCTTCCTCTAAAGCTGAACTCTTCGCTCAAACTTTTGCCTTCTAATTCAACCTTAGACGATTCCGGAGCTATTCCTCCTCCTTCAACCCCCTCCAACTCATTTATGCCTAAAATTGTAATTTCTTCTAAAGATGTCATTTCTGCTCTCTCTGAGCTTAACACTAAGAAGGCGTACGGTCCTGATGGTATTCCTCCTGTGGTTCTCAAAACTTGTGCTTCCGAGCTTGCACCCTGCCTTGGTAAACTATTTCGTCTTGTCTTTCTACTTCAACCTTCCCTTCTTGCTGGAAACGTGCGCTCATTCAGCCTGTGCCGAAGAAGGGGGACCCCTCTCAACCCTCTAACTATCGTCCCCATTTCTTTAACCTCCGTTCTTTCTAAAGTTTTCGAATCTATCCTTAACAGGAAGATTTGGAAACATCTCAATTCTTCTAATCTTATCTCTGATCGCCAGTATGGCTTTCGTAAGAAACGCTCTACTGGTGATCTTCTTTCCCTTCTCTCTGACTCTTGGTCCTCCGCTCTTCGGCATTTCGGTGAATCTTTTGCTGTTGCGCTAGACATATCGAAAGCTTTCGATAGAGTCTGGCACAAAGCTTTGATTTCCAAACTTCCCTCTTTCGGAATCTATCCTTCTCTCTGTGACCTTCTCTCTGATTTCCTTTCCGGTCGTTCTATAGCAGCTGTTGTAGACGGCCACCGTTCTTCCTTTAAATCTATTAATAGTGGTGTTCCTCAAGGATCTGTCCTATCCCCAACACTTTTTCTACTTTTCATTAATGACCTTCTCTCTATTACTTCATCTCCTATCCACTCCTATGCTGATGACTCCACCCTTCATTACTCCTTTCAATTTGAAAGACGCCCCTCCCAACAACAGTTAATAGACGCAAGGAGGGTAGCCTTGGAGCAACTAACCTCTGATCTTTCTCGTATTTCAAATTGGGGCAGAGAAAACATGGTTGTTTTCAATGCCTCAAAAACTCAATTCCTCCATCTCTCTACTCGACACAATCTTCCACACAACTATGATATCTTCTTCGAAAACACTCAACTCAAACCTTCATCTGTTCTTAATATTCTCGGTGTTTCTTTTTCTCGTGATCTTTCTTGGAAAGATCACATTACTTCTCTTTCTAAACAAGCTTCTAAGAGGTTGGGTGTTCTGAGGCGCCTTCAGAATTTCTTCACTCCACCCCAGTTGCTTGCTCTGTATAGGGGTGTTGTTCGCCCCTGTATGGAGTATGCTTCACACATCTGGGGTGGTTCCACACATACAGCTCTCCTTGAAAAAAAAGAGACCAGGTCATTTCGTCTTATCAACTCATTCCCACTCACTTTCTCCAGTTTCCTTCTGCCAAACAAATTGTATAGTCACTCTATCTCTATCGCTAAAACGGACATTGCTCTTTCTAGAAACTCTCATCGTCGCATACCTCCTCCAGGATTGAGAAGGGCTCGTGCGACACGTCTTTCTACACAGTCTCATCCTTTCTCTGTCCAACTCTCCGACCCCAGACTTAACCGCTATGCTCAATCTTACATGTACTCTACTGGTAAAGTCTGGAACACACTCCCTTTATCTATTTTTCCCAACTTCCTTATGACTTACACACCTTTCAAACGCCGTGTATCAGGACATGTCGGCCTTTAATTTGACCAGGCTTCCGTCTTTTCCCCAACTCTGGTGGAATTTTGGTAGGCCTCTGGCCTTTGCCCACCAGAGGAGATAAAAAAAAAAAAAAAAATATATAATATATATATATATATATATATATATATATATATATATATATATATATATATATATATATATATATATATATATATATATATATATATAATATATATATATATATATATAAAAATTTTATTTAATCCAGAGGCAATATTTGTAAATATTAAGGTTAAGGAATGGAAAATAAAATTTCTCATTTTTATTATTTCTATTTTTTTATTTTCATTATTGCTTTTACTACTAATGTAAGACTGGTTTTTTTTTTTAAGAATGATGAAGCTATTCCCTTCCTTAAATAGATTTAGAGTTAAAGTATTGTATCAAGGATTATTTTGTTTTTTAAAATGGTGAAACCGTTTCTACTGTCTTATTTCAGTCTAAATATTATTGTGTCGATGAATCTGCAAAAATTGTGGAGAGGTTCTTCTGTCAAGAGAGTTAAATTGCCAGTAGGAAAGAAAACCATTTGGAAATTGAAAATGGAACCTGAGAAATGCTGATTTGTCATAGCAAGTATGATACATAATATATATATATATATATATATATATATATATATATATATATATATATATATATATATATATATATATATATATATATATATATATATATATATATATATATATATATATATATATATATATATATACCGCTCATAGGAAAACATGTAGAGAAAACTATTTGATTATCACTTACCAATCTAGAGGTACCGAAATTGTCTTTCCTTCATATACAAAGGATTTCCCAACCCTTTATCCATTTCTGGCTAATCAGATGGTTATCATCTGGTGAAAAAATAACATTCCTTAATTTTACTAACATTACAGTTTATTTAGCGTTCATCTGAATTCAATGGAAGTGATGTTACATCTCCATAATACATTGCATTGCATTATCCTTTTACCTCTTCACTTGAAGTTTGGAGACGTCCAATTTTGATAAAGATGAATAATGCAAATTATAATTTTGATTTTGAAAATGATGTTTTGTTTATGTATGAATCTTATTCACATGCAAATTATGTACTTCATAAAAAAATTTTTATTGAAATATATTTTTAAATATTTGTTACTGCTTGAATTGCTGTAAATTTAATCTACACAAGTTTACTAATTGCCTCTGACTTCTTCTTGTATTAAATCTCATCTATTGAATACTCTTATTATTCTTTTGACGAAAAATGTTAGTTTTTAAAATGCTTGTCAAGTTTGCTCAGCTCAATAAGAATTTTCTACGGTTTAGTAAAAGATTGGTTAAACGATGCCATAAGTTTCAAATTTTTAATTTTAGATACAGAATGAGACTACACAACAGATATATATCTTTCCCTTCACGTTCAAACATGTAATATTACAAATTAAGGATAAAACTTTAGTGTTTCTTTCAGTTTCTTTTACTGCTATTCCCTTTCCTTTCTCCCTCTGCCTAAAGTATTTCTTCATTAATTCTTTATTTAAAAAATTAAATCATAAAAAGAGAAAGTACCCCTCAAACTAAAGTAGATTTAATAGATACTAGTAGTTCCCACCAAACCATTAACTTTTAACTAACTCAAGTTTCGCGGTATAACTTCTCAATGAATTTATTTAGTTTAAAAACCAATTCGCATAAATCTTATTTTCCAAGTTTTTATAATGCTAAAGTACTTTCATTATTAACTGTTACTGATGTCAGTTGTTACGTTTGAAGACTTTTACTTGCTTCTTTCATTTGCTTATTTTAATTTTCTCGTATAATTTTTAGTTTTTCCTGAAACAGCCAGATATAATTCCTTTATCAACACTCTCTCTTGATAACTATAGAGGCAGTTTCAAGTGTTGAATTTACTCACTAGTATCGCTGCTTTTTTAGTATTCATTGACAACTCCTGTACAGACTCAAAAAAAAAAAAAAACTACCTGATCTTAAGCTCTTGTTTGAACAAAAATTAATTTCTTATTTTATGATACTTGTAACTTTGTGAATTTAAATTTTTCAGCAGTTTGAAATATTGATTATCGTTTTTAGTGTAACATTATTATAATATTGATTAACACTCTTATGTAATATTGTTCCCGATGACAGATTTTCCTATGAAAAAACAACATAATTTTGTAAAAATTTTGCATCCAACTTGATTGACAGCGAGTATGAGACTTAACGTTTGAAAGAAACTCTTCCAGAAAAATAATGATACGGGTAAAAATATTAGAAACAGGACAAATAGACACTTAAAGTATCCGTGGCTTTTTTTTTTTTTTTTTTTGCTGAAAAAAGGTACAATAAATTTGAAATTCATTTAAAGCCTACATTTGAAATAATTTGGGGATTTCTTAATGAAAGAAAAAGTAATTCTACCTGTCAATCTGTCAAATCTGACTAAGGTACTGTTGTAGATCTTCAGTCTTAAATGTGGTGAATCCTGTAGATTGGATTTTTATTTAAGATTAAAACTCAACATGCACATTGCTTAAACTTTACACATTTCCCAGCATATTAATACCAGCTATTAAATTCGATTTTTTTCTTTTGTTCCAAGGTTCACACCTGAACTTTTTACCGTTACTTTGTATCACAATTTACCATGATATATGATTCATTAAAGTGATATTCGATATTTATTAACTTGTCCAAAGCACAGAACGTTTTGATAGTTCATTAAAATTTCAAAGTCAGCTAACCTATTAAGTAAGCAAATTTGATTTTAACCATAAAATATATAGGCTAATAAAAATTAGTTTTTATATTTTTATTGCAAAATATTTCCATATTTCAAATCAAAGCAATAGATACACAGAATTAACTTCATAATAAGTTCTACTTTATTTATTATTAAACTCATTCCTACTTCTCTCATCTGTAATATATATATGTATATATAATTATGAGTATGTTATTTATTTATTTTCTTGGAGAATAAACATAAAGCCTTACAAAAACAAGTTAAATACTCCATTGATTCTTGCTATAATCTGCATATAAGTCCCATACTAAGCAAACTAGTTATTTCTTAATTTATCACAGTTTTACATATATATATATATATATATATATATATATATATATATATATATATATATATATATATATATATATATATATATATATATATATATATATATATATATATATATATATATATATATATATATATATATATACATAAACAGACATCAAGAATCAATTCTCTGAGGCTTCAAATGAAAGTGGCAATCAACTTTCCACTTTTTTTTTTTTTAAACTTATATATTTTTCCATTTGGAACCTATTCACATCCGTTTCAAACTAATGCTGCCTTTACTATGTATCAAAAATTGGTTCTATTAGTGACATCTAGCATTATATCCACATATATATATATATATATATATATATATATATATATATATATATATATATATATATATATATATATATATATATATAATATATATATATATATATATATATATATATATATATATATATATATATATATATATAAAATTTGTTTTGTTTGTCACTTTTGATAAGTAATAACTAGCAACTATAGGTCAGTGACCCTTAAGTACAGCAATTATGAATTGTCAGATGTGAGCATTTAAGAAGTATATATTATATATTTATTTTTACATAGTTATTAAGTACAGGAAAAATAACATGCAAGCATGTTCTTATACTCATTCCCTTATATAATGGTGAAAATTTTTAACATCCAAATTCCCATATATATATATAATATATATATATATATATATAATATATATATATATAATATATATATATATATATATATATATATATATATATATATATATATATATATATATATATATATATATATATATATATATATATATATAATATATATATATATATATATATATATATATATATATATATATATATATATATATATGGCACTCTTAATTGTATAAGAGAGAGGCATTAGTATATTAAAACAATGAAAGAAATTGACTAAAATCTGGTGGTTATTGTTTGTTGTTTTGATCAGTTATTAATGTATTAAGTTTCATATATATATATTTGCATATTTAATGCCATTTATATATAAAAAAAGGGTGTGTGTGTGTGAGAGCTCCATTTATTTTGTTTTTATTACATTTTCTTTTTGTTCATTTTCTTTTTCAGATTTACCTTCTTCGTCTTGACGGCGCGACCGGGGCTTTTTGTTCAGCTTTCCTGTAATTTTTATTGCTGGTGATATCGGCACATTTAGGGATATGTCTGTCGGCGGCTTTTACGTTGAATTTGCGCCCACAGTGCGGGCATTCGATGTAATCGGACGTGTCGATAGGAGGAGCTTCGTAACCTTTTATACCTTTGGCTGCACGAACTGTTTGGATGAAGTTCTCATGTTCCTTTCTCCAGTCTTTCTTTTTAGGTAATATATATATATATAATATATATATATATATATATATATATATATATATATATATATATATATATATATATATATATATATATAATTATATTAATATTTTTTTTTTATAATTGCTTTAAAAAAAAATTTCTATAGTGTTTTGGTTCTGTTGATCATAATTTTTATTTTATATTTTTAATAAAATATAAAAATAATTACTTTATGTGGTAATCTTAAATTATAATATATATATATATTTATATATATATATATATATATATATATATATATATATATATATATATATATATATATATAATATATATATATATATATATATATATGAGGACGAGGACTTAGCGCCATCCAGAGCAATATTAAATTCCCCCCTTTGGGCATAACCTGCAGAGGTATAAGATGAGCTAGACCATTCCGTTTCACTCTGTTGCATTTTGGTTTGTTCCTTTTCGCGTTTCACCTTTTCAGAGGGTCTCTAGTGTACCCTGGTTTCATATTGGAGTGTATATGCTCTCATTACCTTTACATATTCCCTCCAATTTACAAGCGCTTACTCGTACATCCTTTTTCAACAAAACAATGGCGAAAGATAAAGCTGCATTGGTGATGCCTAGAGAAGCGGCATCCAAGAATGCCATTCATCCACCCCTCACCTCATCATCACTTGGGTGTTGGGGATGGTTCCGCCAAAACCTCTCTTCCGGTTTGCCCTGGTCCAGGGTCTTTTATCATTAATTTCTGCAATTCGTGGTCTTTTGTAATTTCCCCTTTTGTCATACACCACTCCTCTTAAAATCTCATCTCTTGTTCTTAAACCATATCTTGGCTGCTCTGACAGCATACTTTATACTGTTACTTCCTATTCTTTCTATCCTCAATTTTCAGCCAAAGGCTGGTGTTATTTTTCCTCATGTATAGTCATGAGTCTTCTGAATTTTATACTTTATGGCTTAAGCCTCTCTTGCAACTTTACTGCTAAATTTATTTGTTCTGTCTATTTATCTCCTAATTCTACTTACTATAAAAAAATTCTTCGACTATCTAAACTAAAATAGAGCACATTTTCTCTTCTTTCTCCGAAATCATTTTAGGTGATTTCAATGTTCACCACCACCGATGGCTTTCATCTAGTTCTCATGATCCAGTTGGTGAACTAGCCTATGACTTTTCTATCCAGGACAACCTTGAGCAGTTTGTGCAGCTCCCTACCTGTATCTCTGACCGTCTTGATGATGAACCCAACATACTTGATCTTTTCCTAAACTCATCCTTCTCCTTATATTATTAAACTTTTTTTTCCTCTGGACTTATCCAATCACCTTCATCTCAGTTTCTTGTTCTGTTTCCGAGTCTTTCGCAAGAATGGCCTCAGCCTTCGGCGAGGAGGCGTTTCTGACATTTCGATGCCGCTAACTTGTCTGACATGCGTTTGTACTTTTCTGAATTCCCATGTAATGATTATCGTTTCCGTGGGAGGGGTCCCCCGGAATGGTAAGAGCCCCAAACCGAGGTGATTTTCTTGGACATGGAGGCACACATTCCATATTCTTTCCCTTCTACTAAACCTAACAACCCCTTTTTTAACTTCGCTTTTTCTCGTGCTATCCGCCGCAGAGATGCTACCTTCAGGGATTACCGTTGTCTTCAAACCCAAGAAACTTCTGCAACTTATATTTCATCCAGGAATCGTACAAAATCAATTCTCCACAACTACAAAAACTCAATTTTCATTTAAAATGCAATCTTTCTAGTTCTTCCTCACGCCATTTCTGTCATTTTGAAAAAATGTCAACTCTATCTTTGCTTCTTCCTCTTTCCCTCCTCAGGTATCTTCTGACGGTACAACTGCAGTTTTGCCTTCCTCAAGTTGAACTCTTCACTCAAACTTTTGCCTCTAATTCAACCTTAGAGGATTCCGGAGCTGTTCCTACTCCTTCAACCCCTCCAACTCATGCCTAAAATTGTAATTTTTTCTAAAGACGTCATTTCTGCCTTCTCTCTCTCTCTCTGAGCTTAACATTAAGAAGGCGTACTGTCCTGATAGTATCCCTCCTGTGGTTTTCAAAACTTTTGTTTCCGAGCTATTTCGTCTCTCTTTCTACTTCAACCTTCCCTACTTGCTGGAAACATGAGCTCAACAACCTGTGCTGAAGAAGGGGAACCCCTCTCAGCTCTCTAACTACTGTCCCATTTCTTTATCCGTTCTTTCTAAAGTTTTCGAATCTACCCTTAACAGGAAAATATTGAAACCACAGTTCTTCTAATATTATCTCTAATCACTAGTATAGCCATCATTAAAAACACTCTACTGGTGATCTTTCCATTCTCTCTGACTCTTGGTCCTCCACTCTTCGGCATTTCGGTGAATCTTTTCTATCGCGCTGGATATATCAAAAGCTTTCGATAGAGTTTGGCACAAAGCTTTGATTTGCAAACCTCCATCTTTGGGAATCTATTCTCTCTCTGACCTACGCCTGTAGCAGCTGTTATAGACTCTCACCGTTCGTCCTTTAAATTTATTACTAGTAGTGTTCCTCAAGGATCTGTCTTATCCCCAACACTTTTTCTACTTTTCTCTTTGTTACTTCATCTCCTATGCCGATGACTCCACCCATCATTACTACTTTCAGTTTGAAAGATGCCCCTCCCAACAGCAGTTAATTGTTAGACCCAAGGAAGGTAGTCTTGGATCAACTGAACTTTGATCTATCTCGTATTTCAAATTGGAACAGAAAACATGATCGTTTCCAATGCCTCAAAAACTCTTGTTTCTCCATCTCTCTACTCGACATAACCTTCTCCACAACTATGATATTTTCGAAACACACCACTAAAACCTTCAGCTTTCCTTAATATTCTCGGTGTTTCTCTTTCTCGTGATCTTTCTTGGAAGGATCACATTACTTCTCTTTCTAAACAATCTTCTAAGAGGTTGGATATTCTGGGACTCCATAATTTCTTCACGACACCCCACACCCCAATTGCAAGCTCTGTATAAGGGCGTTGTTCGCCCCTGTATGGAGCACGCCTCAAACATCTGGGGTGGTTCCACTCATACAACTCCTTGAAAAGATGGAGTCTAGGACGGACTTTTCGTCTGTTCTCTAATTCTTTCTAATCTCTTTCTGCCCGTTCAGTTGATGCGTCACTCTCTCTGTGTTGTAGTATTACAATGGACACTGCTCTTCTCCACTCTTCCGTCGCATACCACCCGCATTGAGAAAGCTCGTGCGACACGTCTTTCTTCACAGTCTCATCCTTTCTGTCCAACCCTCTGACCCCAGACTCAACCGCTATGCACAATCTTACATGTACCCTACCGATAAAGTCTGGAACACACTCCTTTTTTACCTATTTTCCCAATTTCCTATGACTTACCTTCAAACGCTGTGTATCGAGAAATGGCCTTCAACTTGACCAGATTTCGATTGCTTCTCAAACTGGTGGAAATTTTTGTAGGCCTCTAACCTTAGCCCACCAGAAGTGAAATAAAAAATGGTAAAAAAACATTGATGCCGATTACACTGTAAAATATTCCATTTAAAAATCAATTGCCCAACAGATGTTACATATAACAACAGACTTTTAAACAGCTGTTCCTCTGATCTTTTCAAAATTAAACTTGGCTGTTTTCATTGTATCCAAAAACCAGTTCCTCTATCCTTCTACTCGGCACTGGCTTAGCCAAAAATGGTTAACGTATTTCAAGTTCAAACCCTGTTCAAACACTCCTCTGCAGTCCCATTTATTTATTTATTTTTTTATCGTTATCGTTTCTGGAAGAAGAATTGTTCAATCAGTCAAGTTGCTTACTTAATATAGTAGAGTTATGAGTTCCGACTCGGGTACTTGTTAAATACAAAACTGACTAATCATTTTCGACAGGTAGCATAACCATCTTTAACTCTCTCGCCCCGTTTCTTAACTATACTAATCTTATCCTGAACTCATTAGTCACATATCGATCCACTTCCTTCTATTTTCATGCTTCCAGTATCTGACCCAAGACCGAACTGCTATGGAAAAATCTTCATTTTGCTCCCATTGGTGCATATTTTGTATTCTGTTTTCCTTATGATTTAAAGGAAAAAATTTGAGATTTGAATTTTTTTTACAATACAGTACATATAGACTTAGGTAAGTAAAAATTATTTAAAAAAAAATATAAAACATGCACACACTATATATATATATATATATATATAATATATATAAATATATATATATATATATATATATATATATATATATATATATATATATATATATATTATATATATTATATATATATCCGTTCGTAGGATTAAATAAATTAATGAGCAACCTTGACCACTACAATAACTATCAGGTCATTCATCAATTTTTCTTTAATAGAACAAAAGAGGTCGATGGAAAATGAAACCCCCAAATAACATCAAACTTTCTGAATAATAATAATAGTAATAATACGTTAATGACATCAATATGGTCATCAATTCATGTCCAAGATTTATTTGTTTAAAAATATTAGGTATATATATATATATATATATATATATATATATATATATATATATATATATATATATATATATATATATATATATATATATATATATATATATATATATATATATATCCCACTATGGGACATGGGCCTCTCCTAAACTCCTTGCAGTTTTAATAGTCTTGAACTTTCATTTGTTAGTTTAGACCTGATTTAACTCGACAGAAAATGTTCACTTTGCGAACTTTTCAGGTTTTTATTTATTTATTTATTTATTTTTTTATTTTTTTTGAGAGCGGTCTCACCAACGGAACGGTAAATGCCGTCCTTCTAGTTAACAAAATACTGCCCTTCATACCGTCACGAGTTCAGAGCAAGTGAACCACTTGCAATGAGAGCTCGTGATGCTCTCCAGACGTTTCAAATACAATTTATCCAAATTTAACCTCTTTATCTTCATCCATATGACCTGCCAATGTTTATTTCTGTCCTTTCGACTATTTGGGGATTTTCTTTTCTAGCCGTTTGTTTTCTGCCACAAAAGTCGCAAACTTTACACTATGGAAGACCTTTGAACAAGTAGTGCCTGTACGCGTGAGTTTGTATGCCTTATGAGGAAGCTCGCAAGGAGTAAGAACTACTTAATGGTGACTACGGCAGTGAAATGATAATCACTAGACCAACGCTAATACCAGTAGTACCTGAAGCATTAGAGGAGATATCTTGATTACTTAAATAGTAGAAGAAATAAGGCTCGTGTGATGACACCTTGAAATAACGATAGGAGACGCAGTTGGAAGAAGCAAATTTAGCCTCAAAACGTCCTACTATGACTTAGCATTAAATTCAGCAGATTGTCACTTATAAAATTTTCTGCAGAATGAAGCATTCTTAAATACTTTAGAAAGGTGATTGTCATATTTTTGTGGTAAAGAACCTTTGAAGTTAATAAAGTTTGTATACATGATTTAGGACAGGCAACTGTTAAGATTCCTGATTATAGACGGTGCCCATATTAATATATATATATATATATATATATATATATATATATATATATATATATATATATATATATATATATATATATATATATATATATATATATATATATATATATATATATATATATATATATATAAGTTGAATAAGCTTGCAGCAATTTAAATAATTTATTTTATATTTCGCAATCGTTCTTCAATACTATTATAATTATTGTTTCAAGTAATAAATTATTGACTCGTTTTTCTAAAGAAAATTTTGTAGAAGAAAAAATTTATCTCAATTAGAAATGAAATTGAATTTAACATTCAGATGAAAATCAAAGCAGAAAATGATTGATAATACTAATAATAAACAATTTATTGCAGGTACTTCTGCAATAATAAATTCTACTACTACTACTACTATTAATAATAATAATAATAAAAGAATCTACCTTCTTGGTCTCTTTCAAATGGTCTCCTCTAGCTACAAACTTTTCTGCTTCTGTTCCCACAGTTCTCATTTTCACTGGATCGAATATCTAAATATTATATATATATATATATATATATATATATATATATATATATATATATATATATATATATATATAATATTATATATATAATATATATATATATATATATATATATTGCTACGAGTATTAAATCATGTTTGTAAGTTTATTGATACATCTCTAATAATAACAATAATAATAATAATAAATATTATAAAAATAATACTAAAATAAAAAAAAAATAAAAAAAATCTAAATAATATATAATATATATATATATATATATTATATATATATATATATATATATATATATATATATATATATATATATATATATATATATATATATATATATATATATAGTGTGTATGTGTGTGTGTGTGTTACGATAAGAATGAATATATGTCGGTACAAGAATTTCTTAACTTGGTTATTAGGGGCAGAGACCCAACCATGCTGCCAATTTTCTATCTTCCTATTTACGTTTGCAGATAATGCTTTCTGCATTGACATGCGAGGTATTGTGATGACGATAATTAATAATAATAGGTGAATGAATAATGAAAATTTCCATGCTAAATTTTTCATTTCATCTTTTGAGTTTTTTTTTTTGTTTTTTTTAATAATAATAATTAATATAATTATATATATATATTATATATATATATATATATATATATATATATATATATATATATATATATATATATATATATATATATATATATATATTAGTGCTTGAAGGTAATCGATTGTGTAATTAATATATAATAATAAATGTTTTTTTTTACTGAAACTAATCTATCAAGCTGTTAAGTGTTTTTTAAAACCGCATATTGATGTACGTACTTGCTTTTCTAATCCATTCGCCAAATCCATAAAACAAATTAATATAATATAATATATATATATATATATATATATATATATATATATATATATATATATATATATATATATATATATATATATATATATATATATATATATATATATATATATAATTGATTTATATAGTAATGCCCATATAAAATTGAAAATAATAATATTACAAAATGAAAAAAAAAATAAAAAATTATTTAACAACTGAAAAAAAGACAGCTTCTCTTCTCCCATCCTCAAATAGACTGCAAGGAAACTGAAATTGTTATTAAAGAATATATGTTACACTATCTAAATCCCTATTTATATATAGCATTTTTTTTTTTTTTTTTCGTCTTCGTCTTTTTGCTGGGTTTTGGCCGCAACTTCATCCTCGTTTCCCATATGGAATAAGGTGGTAACTGTGTACACTCTGTCTTGAATTTTTTTTTTTTAATAATAATAATATTTTATTAATAATAACAGTTAAATTAATCTTTCTTCGTGTTTGTATTATTATTGCTTCTTAATCTGTCTTTCTGAACAAACCCGAAAAACTGTAAGTTTATCCCTGACAAAATACTGTAACTAAGTTATTTTAATAGTTAACCAACAGTAAATCTTTTAGTTAATTCAGCAATTACAATTTTGTTATTTTATTATTAAAAATTGTATTTTTTTCCTGACTAGAGCAAATGATGAAAAAATCTGTTGATCAAATTTATTAAAACTAACATTTTTCTATAAAAAAAAAAATTCACAATTGTTGGATATTGTCGCTTTTATAATAATATTAATAATAATTGATAGATAAATAAATAAATAATAAAGGTTTAAATTTCATTTTTAAAATTCAATTGATTCATTGTTCAGTAATAGCTCGAACAATATTACTACTACTACTAATAATAATAATAATAATAATACAAACCTTCCTCTTCTTCGCCTTGATTTTATTTTTCTTGCAAATCTCTTCATGTTTCTGAATCCTGTCAGGAGCAAAGTTTCTTTCACAAATTTTGCACCTTCGAAGATGGGATGGGACGGGGGTGTTGGGAGCCCTTCTTGGCGTAGCCACACCGCTTCTGTTTGATGCTGCTGTGCTTAAATTGTTTCTTAGTATCTGTTCCAAAATAATATAAAATAAGTCTCTTCATAAAAAATTATATATATATATATATATATATATATATATATATATATATATATATATATATATATATATATATATATATATATATATATATATATATATATATATATATATATATATATATATATATATATATATATATATATATATATATATATATATATATATATATATATATATATATATATATATATATATACTGAGAGAGAGAAAGAATTGTTTTTATTTAATGTTTTATTTTTTGTTTGTGGAAATTTTTTTATTTTATTTTTTTTTTGGGGGGAATTATTATTATAATTTTTTTTTTTTTTTTTTTTTTATAGGCTTAATTGTATAAAGAAACAAACATTGGTGTAGATTCATAAGAAAAAAATCTTTCTGGTTTTGAAGTTTTGAGGCACTAACTAATCCGAATTCTGATTGCAAAGAAATTCAAATTGTTCTTCCTTTGCCGACTCACACAGGTCTGGGTTTTAAATATTTCCGGAAATATTCAACACTTTAATTTCATAATAAAAATTATAAATTTAATACTACAACTATAGCTACAAATAATAATAATTTAATACTACAACTACAAAAAATAATAATAATAAAGATATGACAAAGAGTAAA
>SEYY01000455.1:15000-27500 GCA_009176605.1 Armadillidium nasatum | reverse complement strand
ATTAAATTAGTTTATTTGATAGATCTCTTAGATCAAGGGTTGGGAGCTTTTTTTCGCTTGTGGACCCCCTGAGTCCTAACTTCAAGTAGACGAACCCCCACCCCTACCCTAGGGTTCCCTGGGAATCGCTACCTTAGATCATATCTAGTACATCTACTGCTTTTTTAGTATTACTTTTACTACTGTATTATTATCAATAATTTTGCTATTTTATCCATTATTTTCGCCAAAACTAGTACTACTACGGAAACTACTGCTCCTACTTCTATTATTTCAGTATTTAATTACTATTATTACTGATACTACTACTGCTATTACTCCTTTCAGTTTTACTACAATTACCACCTATATACTATCACTTCTACTACTACTATTATTAGTAATAGTATTTTATAACATTTAGAATTAGTACTTTTACTATTTCAACTACGGATACTTCTAAAAATTAAATAGCTATAATAATAATAGTAGTACTACAACTACTAATAATAAATAATAATATTAATAAATATAATAATAATAATAATAAATTTTAAAGGTTGCTTGAACCTTTTGAATTATATTTCATATAAATGATAACATTAATTTTAAAACTAAAAATTTGACATTCAATTTATTTTATAAAGAACCCTTCATATATATATATATATATATATATATATATATATATATATATATATATATATATATATATATATATATATATATATATATATATATATATATATATATATATATATATATATATATATATATATATATATATATATAATAAAATAACTATTATTATTAATAATAATTATTATAATCTTAATAATAATAATAAAAATTATTCTAAAAATAATTATAAATATAATAATAATAATAATGATTATAATTATAATTCATAATAGTAATTATTATTATTATTATTATTATTATTATTATCATATTATATTTTTATTAATTATAATAATACTATTATTATTATGATTATTATTTTCACTCTTCAAAAAATTATCTATACTCAAACTATCAAATATGCTATGCTAACTCTCACAATGACTACTAACATTTCCAAAGTCATAAATGGAATGTCAAATGAACTCCTAACAAATTTAATAATAAATAACCAAGATGTAAGAAGACCAATTTTGCGCAGCACAAACTCTCGTACACTATAGTTAAAACAAAGTACACTCTAACCAAATCTCGTAGAGTTATATCGTACAAAGGCATTGAACAATGGAATAAACTTTCAAAAAACATACAAGAATCAGCAACACTTCCCACATCTCTTAAACATGTCAAAGATCACTTGCTTTCAAAATACTTAAGGGACCTATTAGCCACACTCACCATACTTATTCCCAACTTTGCCAGAGTTGCTGTAATTATTATTATTAATTATTATTTATTTATTATTATTATTATTATTATTATTATTATTATTATTTTAATTATTATTATTATTATTATTATTATTATTTAGTATAACTAAATTATTATTATTATTATTATTATTATTATTAATATTATTATTATTTAGTATAGCTAAATTACTATTATTATTATTATTATTATTATTATTATTATTATTATTATTATTATTATTATTATTATTACTTAGTGTAACTATTAACTGTGATAATTTCTATTTTTTGTTATTACTATTATTTTTTCGAATGTAGCCATATCTATATTATCATTACAATTAATATTATTATATTGTCATTATTATTCAATTATTACTGCTATTATTATATTAGTTATTATTATAGTTATTATTATTATTATTATCATTATTATTATTGTATTTATTATTATTAATCATATTATTATTATTATTATTATTATCATAATTATTATTATTATTATTATATTATTTTTATTATTTGCTATCTTCATTATTGTAATAACTATTAGCTTCCATATATTTTAATGTTATTATTGTTAGTCATTACTTTTTATTGTTTTTTTTTTTTTCATTATCATCTTAACGGAAGTAAATTTGGGAAAAGATTCAGATTAAAAAAAGAAAAAAAAAAAAATTAAAGAATTCAATGTTTGTTTCTTAGTTATAAACTTCATTTTAATTAGGATTGAAATCAAATTTTTTTTTGAGTTATTGGACTCAAGAGAACGAATTCGTCCCCACAAGAAGCCCATTTCAGTTTTGTATTAATACATATAAAGTATAACATTTTTCTTTGTATAACTTCTGTAACTGGAAAATGAATAAAGATTAAAGATTATTATTATTATTATTATTATTATTATTATTATTATTATTATTATTATTATTATTATTATATTTGATAATTATTTCCTATTTGTTTTCAAATGATAATTAAAAGCTTATAAAAAATTCTAACTTTAAATAGTAAGGCAGATTAGTGAAGATAATACAGAAGATGAAAAGAAATTTCACAGAATGGAGATAGCTGGAAAGGAAACAACATGACAAAAAAGACTGAAAAGATTATATATAGTATATATATATATATATATATATATATATATATATATATATATATATATATATATATATATATATATATATATATATATATATATATATATATATATATATAATATATATATATATATATATATATATATATATATATATATATATATATATATATCCTCTCATAATAACTATCTAAAGAAATTCCCATCTACTATTCCAGCTCCTCGTAATTTATACACAAACCATTAGTAATCTGTTTTTTTTCCATTCTAATGATATTTATTTATTTTATTTGTTTATTTTTTTATTTATTTACTTATTTATTTTTTATTTTGTTGCATTTTATCTTATTTTGGGGGTTTTGGCCTGCTTTATTATTTTATTTTATAAACAAAATTTAAGAAATTTTTTAAAGAAATTTAAATTGTCATTAAAATATTGAACGAATTTATCAATATAAATATTTTTATATTCTATAGTATGTATAAAATCAAACATTTAAATTCACTTTACTTTTCTTTTTAATGTTACGGTTAAAAATGAATGCGTGTTTGTGCGAACCATTATTCTTTCAAGAATTCATTTTTTATTTTTTATTTTTATTTTTAAGAGTAAATGTTCGACTTGGGCTGAATGACCTTTGACTTATTATTATTAACCTTTTTCAAACTTTATTGATTTTCTTGAGAACTGTCAGTCACTAAAGTCTTTCACGAAAATTTTATTGCAAAGAAGTACTGTATCCAATGTTATTGAGAATGTACTAATCCTATCCATAAATATTGATTTAAACCTATTGACTTAAATTTAACGAATTTCTCGTAAAAATAATATCTAAATACAGAACACAGTAACAATATCCTAATTGTTCTTTTGAGTGTTTTATGTGTGCTTTCTTACTAAAAAGAGGGGAAATGAGTTTCACTCTAGTATTATACTCGGAACTCACTACATTTTAGGTGTCCCCAAATGCCTCAACACCAAAATTAGACGAAATAAAGAGGAAATGCTTTTAACGAAGTTTAATTTTATATTTGATTTATTTCTTGTGCACTAAATAATTACCAACACACATGAAATTTAAAATGACCTGTATCGAGTATTTAAAGGTAAAAATTTAAAATTTTCGCAATAAAATTAATTTTTTTTTCCAAGGTCATTAAATATGCTTCTTATAATAAACAAAACAAAACAAAAGAAGTCATTTGGTACCAAGAATAAAAACCATCTCGTCTGTAAATTAAAATGTATAATTTGGAAAATATCATTTACAGTTAAATGTATTAATGTATTAATTTTTAAATTTTAAACATTATTAACAAACAATATATGTAAGATACAATATATTGTAATATTTTTTTCGAGTGGTGATGAGGGAGAGAAAACGAACAATTGATAAGTTGTATAATAATAATAACGATTAAAATAATATTAGTAATAATAACAATAATATTAACATTATAATTAATAATAACAATAATAATAATAATAATAATAATAAAAACATTATTATTATAATAGTAAAAATAATAATAACAATATTAATAACTAATAGTTAATGATAATAATATAAGTTAATTATAATAATAGTAATAATAATAAATAATAATAATAATAATAATCATAATAGATTATAATGGTTTATAAGTTATTATTATTTTTTGTTTTCGTGTGAGTATTTTAAAGTTAATCCTTTGATATTTTAAAGCGAAAAATCAGTTTGCATGATTATTATACTCTATGTGCATGTTCAAAGGCTCACACTCACACGTTATTATTATTATTATTATTATTATTATTATTATTATTATTATTATTATTATTATTATTATTATTATTATTATTATTATTGTTATTATTATTATTATTAATTAATATTATTATTATTAGTTACTGTTATTATTATTTTATCATTATTATTATTATAATTAATATTACTATTATTATTTTTCTTATTATTATTTTTATTAGTTAATTATTATTGTTTATTATTCTTATTATTATTATTATTATTATTATAATTAATATTACTATTATTATTTTCTTATTATTTTTATTAGTTTATTATTATTGTTATTATTATTATTATTATTATTATTATTATTATTATTATTATTATTATTATTATTATTATTATTATTATTAGTTATTGATATTATTTTTTTTAGTCCTGATAATGATATCTCATTTGATGTCATTTATCAGTTCAAAATATTTTATGAATATTTTGAATAAAATAAAATAAATAAATAAATAAATCACAATTATTGTGTCAAAATAACTGAACAATAAAAAAAATGAATAAACAAAAAAATATTTAATATATATATATATATATATATATATATATATATATATATATATATATATATATATATATATATATATATATATATATATATATATATATATATATATATATATATATATATATATATATATATATATATATATATATATATATATATATATATATATATATATATATATATATATATATATATATATATATATATATATATATATATATATATATATATATATATATATATATATATATATATATATATATATATATATATATATATATATATATATATATATCTTTTAAAGCAAAAACTTCAGCAATTTAAATAAAAAGGATTGAAAATTGGATATTGTCACGCGAATTTACAGTAGTATACTATATATATTATATATATATATATATATATATATATATATATATATATATATATATATATATATATATATATATATATATATATATATATATATATATAATATATATATATATATATATATATATATATAATATATATATATATATATATATATATATATATATATATATATATATATATATATATATATATATATATATATATATATATATATATATATATATATATATATATATATAAATTAACGAACGAAATGAAAAAATTAAACAAATAAGTAAATTTAACGATAAAAGATTTAAAAAAATGAAAATTAAAAATTCATTTAAGACATTACAGGATGTCATTTTCGTTTTTCAAATAAAACTTTTTTTTTTTTTTTTTAAATTACTGGAGTATGTAAATGCAAACAAAGAAATATAACATATACAAATAACACTAGAGAACATTATTTTCAAAATCTGTCCATACCTGATAGGTTATGTTCACATGTTCTCAGTGTGTTACAATGATCTCTATGTATTTACATGCTCGCAGTATTATCATTGTGTTCAAAGAACATCAGTGAGCTTCTATCTACGCATTGTTTTCATTTATATTATCATGTTTGCATGTTCTCAACGTGTTCACAGAACAATACCTTTTAGTATTTTTGAATAAGATCTAAAAATTATTTTCCTAAATGGTTTTCACAAATGTATTAACCTTATTACTAATGCTATTGCAACTACTACTACTACTACTATTACTACTAATAATAATAATAATAATAGGAGCTAGAACTTATGAGCTAGAGAACTAAAGCGATGAATAGCCAGTTTTATAATAATAATAATAATAATAATAATAATAATAATAATATAATAATAATTTTTATTATTATTTTAAAAATTGTTTATCGTTGAGCTATTTTTAGTTGGTTAATAAAAATATTGGATTCGATATGAATTAAAGAAACGATATTACGCTTTTCATTCTTCCTATTTGTACACAATCAATCTCTTGAAACACACGCAATAATAATAATAATAATAATAATAATAATAATAATAATAATAATAATAATAATAATAATAATAATAATAATAATAAATAATAATAATAATAATAATAATAATAATAATAATAATAATAATAATAATAATAATAATTAATAATAAATAATAAAATAATAATAATAAATAATAATAAAATAAAATAATTAAAAAATTATAATAATTTTAAATAATAAAAATAATAATGAAAATAATGATATATAATTATTATTATTTATATATTATTATTATATATATATATATATATATATATATATATATATATATATATATATATATATATATATATATATATATATATATATATATATATATATATATATATATATATATATATATATATATATATATATATATATTATATATATATATATATATATATATATATATATATATATATATATATATATATATATATATATATATATATATATATATAAGTGATATAAGTTAAAAGTCTGCGCACGCGAAAACCAGCAATTCGGTTACTATGTGATACTCTTATTTACATATATAATATATATATATATATATATATATATATATATATATAATATATATATATATATATATATATATATATATATATATATATATATATATATATTGACTTTTTCGACTTAATTCGTACTAGGATATTGCTAATAAAACACGTAAAAGAATTGCAAAACTTAAAAAAGTGATCCAATTTATGAATGAAAAATTTATGTAAAATAAAATGGGAAAAATGATAAGAAAATAATCGAAAAATTATTAAAAGCCTTAAAAGACTGTCTATAAATTACGTAATGCCAAGAGGTAAGTGGGAGGGGTAGTCTTTGTTAGTGTTTCGAAGTGTTCGAAGTGTTATGAAGGTGTAGGGTGTAGGGTGCAGGGGGATTTCATTTCTATCGTTATGAAACTCTTGAAAGGGGATTTTTTAATCTGCGTGTATTAAATGAAAGAAAATAGTAAACATAATTAAATGTTTAAAAGTAGAATCTTTCTCTGCATTTCAGCAGGTTGCACTAAAATGTTTTTGCAATTATTTTTAATCTTCCTTTTTGAAATTGAGTTAAGGGAGTGCTTGAGAACAGTGTTGCCTAATTATCAATTAAGGGTTTGATTTTGCATATAGGTGCGATACAAGAGAGAATGAGGTAGAGTTATAAAAGGTCTACAATTAAGGAAATTTATAGACAAGTCCCCCTTCCCACTAAAAGCTGAATAATGTTATAAGAAACTCTTGATATCAATATATATAATTTTATACTTTAAAATGCTTTTAAAATTAAATTATTTTTCAAGTTCTTCTTTATCACGAGAAATTTTAAAACCAATTTTGCACTGTACTCTTTTTATACTCTTTTGTACTCTTTTATATAAAAGAATATAGAATAGAAATTCTGAAAAGAAATTCAGATCGAGCAAATAAAATTCAGATATATTTTCAGATATTTTTTCAGATTTCGCTTGAAACTTTTAGTTTAACATTTTAATTAAATCTATGATTTTATATTCACTTATTATATTTATTTATTTATTTATTTATTTATTTATTTATTTATCAGTAGAAACGAGAACTTTTACTTCTGAATTTCCGTACGGAACACCGTAATTCCCCTAAGAGAAATTTGTAAACAATTCTGACTTTACTCAGTTATGTAAAGGGAATTTTAAATAATAATATTATTAAGTTTAAATTAATACAAAGATAATATTTTCTTAGATGTGTCAATATATATATGGTAATATTGTACAAAATTTTTATATAAACACAGGCGTGCTCTATTGCTTAGCGATTAAGAAAGTGAAAACCTGTCGCTATAATATTTACTAATTCTATATTAAAAATAGAATAATTATTTAAGTTAAATCAATAGTTAAACTTGATATTACTTCGAGAAAAAAAAATCAACCCAATCTAATAAATTTTAAATTCGAAGCATAATAAATTAAATTTAGAAATTCAAATTTTGTAAACAAAATTTAGAAATTGAGACTTAAAACAAATTTAGAAATTCAGATTAAGCAAATAAAATTCAGAGCTCAGAAATTTTTTTTCGGAATTTTTTTTTTTTTTTTTTTTTTTTTTTTTATTTTGTTCAAAAATTTTACTTTAGCATTTTTATTAAGTGTATGATTTTATTTTCACTTTTATTTATTTATTTATTTATTTATTTATTTATTTATACATTCTGACACTTTAATTATAAAGTTCATTTACAAAATAAATGATATAGAGCCTACATATATTTGTAAATTTTACAGGTAAATAATCTATCATTTATTATATTTTAAAAATCACAATTTTTATTCTTTATATACACAAAGTATAAAATTGCAAAATAAAATAAAAATATTTCTATAATTTCAGTTAAATTATCTTATAATTAAAAATTGCAAAATGTCTTTATTTATTTATACAGGTAAATTTATATTATCAACTATTATATCAAGTGACCTATTATAATTTCATCTAGAATTATTAAAACAAATTATATTGTCTCTAGGTCGCTCTTATAACTATAATTTCATCTAGAATTATTAAAACAAATTATATTGTCTCTAGGTCGCTCTTATAACTATGTACTAAAATTACCAAACGTAAGGCTAAGAGAGTTAGTTGTCCCTGAATTCAATATAAGGAGAGAGAGAGAGAGAGAGAGAGAGAGAGAGAGAGAGAGAGAGAGAGAGAGAGAGAGAGAGAGAGAGAGAGAGAGAGAGAGAGAGAGAGAGAGAGAGACAGAGAGAGAGAGAGACAGAGAGAGAGAGAGACAGAGAGAGAGAGAGACAGAGAGAGAGAGAGAGAGAGAGAGAGAGAGAGAGAGAGAGAGAGAGAGAGAGAGAGAGAGAGAGAGAGAGAGAGAGAGAGAGAGAGACAGACAGACAGACAGAGAGAGAGAGAGAGAGAGACAGAGAGAGAGAGAGAGAGAGACAGAGACAGAGAGAGAGAGAGAGAGAGAGAAATTGAAGGCTTATAGCCAATTTACATATGAAATTTATTCCCATATATTTGATTAAATGGTAACTGATGTGAGAACTTCGTTCCTCACCTATCATTTCTTACAAATATATATACTATATATATATATATATATATATATATATATATATATATATATATATATATATATATATATATATATATATATATATATATATATATATATATATCCTCCGGTGAGCAAAGACCGGAGGCCTGCCAAATTCCACCGGAGTTGGGAATTATCGGATCATGGTCGTTAAAGGCAGACATGTCCAGATAAACGGAATTAAGTGTGCAAGTCAAAGGAAGCCGGGAAAACAGATAAAGGGAGTGTGTTCCAGATTTTACCAGAAGAGTACATGTAAGATTGAGCATAGCGGTTAAGTCTGGGGTTAGAGAGTTGGACAGAGAAAGGATTAGAATGTGTATATATATATATATATATATATATATATATATATATATATATATATATATATATATATATATATATATATATATATATATATATATATATATATATATATATATATATATATATATATATAATAGGGAATGTATATTTGAATGCTAATTTGTTTCCAAGGAAACCATCGAGCATTCCAAAAGGACGCTCTTCTTCATCACATTTGGTGAATAAATAAAAGAAAATTGCTAAAATGCTAAAATGCTAAAATGCTAAAATGCTAAAATGCTAAAATGTTAAAATTGCTAAAATGATTACAATGACTTATTTGACCCAATTTGAATATTGGTCGTTTAATGAGTTAAAAAATTTCTTTTGATTATAAAATGATAACTATCCGACAGACAAATAAACAAGCACACACACACACGAACGCATGCATATTTGTAATAAAAATTGTGCATATTTTTTAGTTATTTTAATGCTACCTGTAATGGAGAAAGGGCAGAGACCTGAAGAATATCAACCTCAACAAAAAACATGCTCAAATCAAAGGCCGACATGTCCAACAAGGCGTTCGAATATGTGTAAATGAAAGTAAGTAGAGAAAAAGGCAGAATTTTTCAGACTGGACACAGATTGAAGATAGAAGAGTCACACGAATTCTCCTCAAAGGAAGGGATATGGGATGAATGTGGTAATAGAAGCAGTGTCTGTTATAATAGCTTAGGTTAGGCTAGGTTAGGTTAAAGAGTATTTTATTTATCAAGTGAAGAAAATTTTTGATTGTAATTTTGATATTTATGAAATTTACGAAAAAAAAAAAATTTTTTTTTTGAAGCAAAATCTAAGATGATTATTTTCAATATTTATAATTATAACAACATAAGTGTATTTAATTTATTTACTATTATTTATTATTATCATTATTATTATTATTATTATTATTATTATTATTATTATTATTATTATTATTATTATTATTATTATTATTATTATTATTATTATTTTTATTATTATTACCATATTATTATTATATTATTATTATTATTATTATTATTATTATTATTATTATTATTATTATTTAATACTGATAATGTCTTACTGTCCTTAATTTAAAAAATAAACCTTACCATAGGTGCGTGTATATCGATGAATAAAAAGATTTATGCAATGTTAGAACGTATCGCCATAGTTATTAATACATTAGTAATCTATGGTATTGAAAAAACACACACACACACACACACACACACACACATATATATATATATATATATATATATATATATATATATATATATATATATATATATATATATATATATATATATATATATATATATATATATATATATATATGAATAATTTCCAAAATTATTTATTGAACGAAGTTCATTTAACGAAATTCTGAAATTCTGTGTAGCGATTATTCATGAAAAACAAAATTACGAAAGGTCATAGATCTACGACGTGTATATTGCGATAACTATACCTATATATATATATATATATATATATATATATATATATATATATATATATATATATATATATATATATATATATATATATATATATATATATATATATATATATATATATATATATATATATATATATATATATATATATATATATATATATATATATATATATATATATATATATATATATATATATATATATATATATATATATATATATATATATATATATATATATATATATATTATTGTTTTGCTTTGTTTTGAATAAAACTATTTCAACCTTATTTAGTATATTTATATTTTATTTTTTGTAAATTTTGAATAGGGCTGTGCCCGTGAGTGGTGGTGATGTGTAAAAAAAAAATAAAAAATAAAAGCTACAAAAAAGATATTTTTAAAGTCCCCAACCAAAGATATTAAAAAGACATTTTTAAAATACCTTCATATTGACCCCTAGCCCCTAACTCCCAACCCCCAATCCTCAACCCCTAACCTCCCCATATTTTGAGAAATATTTTTTACATTATGTAACATTTTGCGTTTATATTAAATATTAAAAAAATTATATTTTGCTTTTTTACTATCTCTCCCTTTATAAAATATATATATATATATATATATATATATATATATATATATATATATATATATATATATATATATATATATATATATATATATATATATATATATATATATACTCACCTTGGGATCCCTGGGCGTTCCCCAAGCTTTAAATATATTTAGCTTTGAAGGCATGGTTTAGAATAATTATTTACCAGAAATATAATTTATTTAAAAAAATAATAATAATAATAATAATAATCTATAAATATTATTCAATTCCCTAATTTACTACGGTTTAATATTTATAATTAAAATATTCAATAAAATTGAAATAAATATTAAAATGTCTATATTCCATTTCAGATTTTAACTGTTAACTTTTTTTTTTACATTTTACATACTATCAATATGTAATGATACTAATTTTTCCCTAAAAAATATAAGAATTAGAATTATCAATGAAATATCCCCCCAAAAAATCACTAAATACGTATACAGAACAAATCATTGCAACAATAACACCCAACTAAGAATCAACGTCAAATACCAGATTATTGAAAGAAATACCAAATATTTAACCATCCCTCTTATAGCTTCTCTCTTTCTCTTTATATCGCATTTATACAAAGCTTAATACGAAACTATATTCTCAGTATTGAAAAAAATGTTTTATTACCTAGACAACTTACATTCACCGAACGTCACTGATACGTTGTTTTGGGCTCGTTGCTTTAGTAATAAAAAAGCGAAGAAAAAAATCATTCCGTAGGTGGTCATTAAAGTTTTTGATTATTGGCTGAGACTTTCTCTTTTCGTTCCGAAGCAGAGCATGTGTGCGGCCAGACTAACTTTTTTCCTTATTAATATATTCAGGATCTCGA
>SEYY01000454.1:139319-142566 GCA_009176605.1 Armadillidium nasatum | reverse complement strand
TTTTTTCCTTTGATGTTGCCGCGCGGTATGTGCCTCACGCTCTAGCCTGAGGGTATTTTCTAGATTGTTTCTAGCACTTTGCCCCCTTGCTAGAGACCTTTATAGCTCTTGGCACCCTTCGTACATCATGAGAGGAGTGCCATCTGTGAGTAAGGCAGGATGACGTCATAGTTCTTGTAGCTCTTGGCACTCATGTTAAGCACCTTTCTAGCACATGTTAGTTATGCTAGTTCCTTCAGCCAATTACAGGCTTCCTTCCTGATGACGTTATTTTATTTCTTCTGTCTGCCATTTTTCTTTATCATCACGTGGTTTCTTCTTCTTCCAACAGCCATTTTTGATCACGTGGGTGTTGACGCCATCTTGAATTTGAATTTTCGCGCCAATTCTTCAACGCCATCTATATCTTGAAACTCAAACTTTTTCCTCCGAAATTTTTAGATTCAAACTTAAAACTTTTGCGACATCCATGGACGGAGATTCGAAACCTCAACCTTTGGTTTAGAATCCATGACTCTACCACTGAGCCAACACGAACTTTCCTTAGAGAAAACAAATTGTTGTATTTGCCAGCCAAATTTTTTGATTTTTGAATGATGACGTCACGACATTGGGTAGACTTTGATGTTTTGTTTTTTCTTTCATATCTGCGGGACGTAGGACCCATTTAGCGTGGACGTCACGGCGGCGTAGAGCGGGTGGCTACCGCAGTCGCCCCTATCCGGCGGCAATATCCCGTGGCAATATTCAGCTGCAGTATCTGTATGGTGTCAGAGGAGAGCGCGCAAACTCTGTGCGCATTTATTGTTTTTTGTTGCCATGGTAACTAAGTTTTTACGCTCGAGAGCGTATACATACTTCTTCTTACCATGGGACCAGGATTATATATATATATATATATATATATATATATATAATATATATATTATATTATATATTATAAATAATAATAACCTTAAATACTTTAGACACACCGTAAACAAACTTAAAAGTTTTATTTTCTTTAAACAATCTTTAAAATTTCATTTCCTATAAAGTTTAACAGTGACTATTCATTTTAAAGATTTTCTCTTTTTACATTAAAATTTTGACGGAAAAAAGCTTATTTGAACTCCAGTTTTACCACAAGAACTTTCTATGTGTTTCAAAAAATATTAAAGATCAGAGTGAGAGTAAAACACCTACATTTATTTTTCACTGTTTAGAAATTGAGTTGCCAGAAATCACTAGCAAGATCATTTTTAAAATATTTTTCTTCATTGAACTTACAAACATGCACTTGAATAAGGAAATATAATCATTTATTACATAAATATATAAAAGAAGGAAAGTGAAAGATTTTATATTCATTTTATTGCATACGTTTTGTATTACATAAATAATATTTAAAAAATTTGGCATATAATATAATATTTACAAAATCTCTTATTTACAAAACTCTATGTATATATAATATATATATATATATATATATATATATATATATATATATATATTATATATATATATATATATATATATATATATATATATATATATATATATATATATATATATATATATATATATTAGGGATGGAGTGAAGTATCGGTATCGGTATCGGTATCGGCAGTATCGGCACATTTTTTGGTATCGGTATCGGTATCGGAACGCTCAGGTATCGGTATCAGTATCGGCTAAAAATGGCCGATACCGATACCGATACCAGATTTTTTTCGTCAATTTGGCTTAATTAAATTATGTAATTTTTTTATTAATATTACGTAATATTTTGAAACGCCGTTTCGCGATAATTTTGTTTCCCGAACATTATATGTTGTTTTCCACTAAAAGTTTATTTTTTCAAATGCAAAAAATTGTTTTTCAATTTATTTTCACGCCATTTACTTCTTACCATTTGGTTTGTTTTCTTAAATATTTTATTTTTATTTTAATCCTTGATTAATCCGTTAGTAACATATTAAGATGGTAACCAAGGTACATGATATATAATAATATTATATATATATATATATATATATATATATATATATATATATATATATATATATATATATATATATATATATATATATATATATATATATATATATATATATATATATATATATATATATATATATATATATATATATATATATATATATATATATATATATATATATATATATATATATATATATATATATATATATATATATATATATATATATATATATATATATATATATATATATATATATATATATATATATATATATATATATATATATATATATATATATATATATATATATATATATATATATATATATATATATATATATATATATATATATATATATATATATATATATATATATATATATATATATATGTGTGTGTGTGTGTGTGTGTGTGTGTGTAGGTAGGAGAACGTATCGCCGTCCAAAGCGATGCAAGTACCCTTTATTAGGCATACTCCGGGGAGTGACAGTATGGTCTAGAATCTAGACCATTTCGTTTCACTTCCTAGCCCTTTGGTTCGTTCCTTTTCGCTTTTCACCTTCTCAGAGGGTCTCTAATGTACCCTCGACTCATATTGGAGTGTCTATGCTCCCACTTCTCCTTCCCCCTACTTCCTTCTCATGTTCCAAAATTTACAAGCGCTTACTCGTCAAATACCTTTGAAAAAAAAAAAAAAAAAAAAAAAAAAAAAACTCAAAGCAGCCTCAGAGATGCTTCGAGGAGCGGCGTTCTTTTTAAAGTTTTCAAATCTCAATTGGAAGCATCTCAATTCTTCAAATCTTATCTTTGATCGCTAGTATGACTTCCATAAGAAACGCTGTACTGGTGATCTCTTTCTATTCTCTCTGACTCTTGGTCTTCCACTCTACGGCATTTCGGTGAATCTTTTGCTATCGCGCTGGATATTTCGAAAGCCTTCGATAGGGACTGGTACAAATCTTTGATTTCTAAACTTCCCTCTTTCAGAATTTATCCTTCTCTTTGATTTTCTTTCTGATCGATCTATAGCTGCTGTTGTAGACGGCCACCGTTCATACTTTAAATCTGCTAATAGTTGTGTTCCTCTTTATTCTGTCCAATTCCCCAAAACTTTTTAAACTTTTCATTAATAATCTTTCTCTCTATTACTTCATCATCTATCCGATCCTATGCTGATGATCTCACCAATCATTACTCCTTTCAGTTTGAAAGGCGCCCCTCCAGCAACAGTTATTTGACACTAGAAAGGTTGACTTGGAAT
>SEYY01000454.1:109319-134319 GCA_009176605.1 Armadillidium nasatum | reverse complement strand
ATGAATTCTTTTAGTTATAGCTTTGTAATGAAAATGGGATTAGAATATATTAAATTAACATGGAATAAAAAAAAATGCCAAAGTGAAATAAATAAATGGAAATTTTGGAAAAATTGATGTTCATGACTTAAAAGTCATTTTCGCACTTGTATTGGAAAGATCTCTTGGTCTAGTCGCTAACGTCATGGAAAACCAACCCCGAGGTCACTCGTTCGAATCTACTTTCGGAAATTTTCTTGATAAAATTCTACGATAATGAAGTTCTTTTTTTCAGAAAATGATAATACGAGATATATGAATAAAAAATAATAGTCTCTGATGAACTTTAAAGAAAAATGTAATTTTTTTTTTAAGATTGTTTAAAGAAAATGGAAAGTTTAGGAATGTTTGAGTAGGGTCTAAAATATTTATGGTTATTATTATTTTTATTATTATTATTATCATTATTATTATTATTATTATTATTATTATTATTATTATTATTATTATTATTATTATTATTATTATTATTATTATTATATATAATCAAAATTTTTAAGTTTGTTTTTTGAAAAAAATCTACGGAAATGAAAAATCATGTTTTCAGAAAATAATAATACGAGATATATAAATAAAAATATTAGTCTCTGTTAAACTTTAAAGAAAATGTAATTTTTTTAAATTGTTTAAAGAAAATGGAAATTTTAAGAATGATTTAGGAGAGTCTAAAATATTTAAGGTTATTATTATTATTATTGTTATTATTATTATTATTATTATTATTATTATTATTATTATTATTATTATTATTATTATTATTATTATAAATATAATCAAAATTTTAAAGTTTATTTTTTGACAAAAATCTCCGGAGGTGAAAAATCATATTTTCAGAAAAAATAATACGATACTCGTATATTCATCAGAGAAAAGTTTCGGTTGTCAGAGCAACACTTGATATGTTTGTCTATGTGCTCGCGCGTAAAGACTTGGTTACCATAGCAACAACAACAGCAACAATAACAACAACAACAAATGTATGTGCACAGCGTTTGCGCGCTCACCTCCGACACCACACAGATACTGCAGCCGAATATTGCCACTGGATATTGCCACCGGATAGGGGCGACTGCGGTCGCCCCCCCCCCGCCGCACCGCCCGCCGCAACATCAAAGTCATGACGTCATCATTCAAAAGTCAGAAATTTGCGGGATGAATACAATTCTTCGATTTTTGAAAGGAAAGTTCGTGTTTTCTCATTGGAACAATCATGGTTTTTAAACCAAAGGTTGAAGTTTCGAATCACGCAAAAGTTTTATGTTCGAATCTCAAAATTTCGGAGGAAAGAAGAAGAAGACGTTTGAGATTCAAGTCGATAGATGGCGCTGAAGAAATGGTGCGAAATTCAAAATCACGTGATGGAGAAGAAAAAGGGCTGACAGAAGAGAAGAAGAAAACACGTGATGAAAAATTGTGGACAGAAGAGAAAAAATCATGTGATGATGAAGAAAAAATGACGGGCAGAAGAAATAACGTGACGCCATCAAGAAGGATGCCTGTGATTAGCTGGCTGAACTAGTATCACTAATATGTGTTTGAAAGGTGACTAGCATGAATGCCGAAAGTAGAAGAACTATGACGTCATCCTCCCTTACCCTCACTCACACATAGCACACCCCTCACGATGTACGAAGGGTGCCAAGAGCTAGAAAATACCCGCTGGGTAGAACGTGAGGCACGTACCGTACCTGTCAGAGCGGCAACATCAAAGGAAAAAGGGTCAAGAGTGTGCGGGCATAAAGGGTTAAGTGGCAAAAAGGGGCGGGGCTTAAGGGATTAACAAGATTATATCAAAGATAATCGGATTATCCAATTAGTTAATGGGATTATCCAAGTAGTTAATCCGATTATCGGATTAAAATATGCTCAAGAAAGTACGTGGTGTCCCCTCAGGGGGGGGCAACGTCCACCAAATTTCCTCTCAGGGGGCGATGCCCCCTATAAAGGTCTCATGAACGTACGTGAGTTCCCCTCAGGTGGCACTGGCACTCCCCTCGGGTGGCACAGTGCCTCCCTGCATTATTCTTCCCTTACTTTATATATATATATATATATATATATATATATATATATATATATATATATATATATATATATATATATATATATATATATATATATATATATATATATATATATATATATTAGGGTGTCCCAGCTGCCCCCAAAAAATCAAAATTTGGTCGTGGACAGCTGTTCAAGTTTTTGGTACCGGGTTTTCGGCCTAAAAACAATCGCTGTGAATTTATTCTCCAATCCGATTATAAATGAGTTAGCACAAGCGACTTGAAATTTTAATACTGTGAAAAATAGACATTTTTCGTGATAAAATCTTGCGAATGTTTATTTTACCTTCTTTTAGTAATGTTATTAACTAAGTTTTATTTTTTTCAGATTACTATTGATAAATATGTAATTTAAATGTACCATAATGGAAACTAGACATAATGATCGATATATACAAATGATATTAGGGACCACTCCTGGTATCGATGACAAGGAAATCAAGGGACGCAAACTGCCAACTAAAAGGCAAGTAATTCTTTGCCTGCTTGCAAACCTTAAGGATTTAACCTTTAATTAATGATGCATTATCTCTTACAATTGATAATGTTCTGAAGCATTATTCGAAGGCAAATATCCCTACAATAAGTGGAAGAAACAACATTGGCAAAATAATCAAGGAAGCACATGATGAATATATGATGTTAATGAAATACAACGAGAATCGAAGACATTTGGATAACCCAGGAATCAAGAAATTTATGTCAACATTAGATGCTACCATGAAATTTTATAAGAAATCTGTTCTCCAAGATATGGAAGCTCAGAAACGACATAAAACAACAAAGGAAAAAGAATCCATCGATGCAGACATTGCTTTCATGCAAAGCATGATAACTGAGAGGAAAGTATCTTAACAAAGGAATTGACAAAGTCAATGCAAAAGTTGTCGAGAAAAGGCAGAAAAGAACCTATGACGAAGCTTTTCCCAAAAGAGACCATTCGGTAATGTTCAAAGAAACTGTTGAGCTTGAGCCAACCAGCAGTTCTAGTGATGAATCGGTTGGGGGGACTGCTGGACCCAGCTCAACCTGCTCTGAAATTGAAAGGCGACACAGAAGGGAAATTAAATCTGGTGAACACATATTTGTTCCTCATGATATTCTCAAGAATCCAAATGTTGTAGCCTGGAGCGTGAGGAATAACGTTAGTAATACTAAGATAAACTCATTCGTACATATGATTGTTTCTGTCTGCGGAGGAAATATTTCAAAGATAAATCTAAGTGCCAGTTCAGCCCATCGATATTGAGCATCACTACTACCCCATATCATCAAACAAATAAAGGACAAATGGAATCCTTCTCCAAAAATGGTGATACATTGGGACGGAAAACTGATGGCTACCCTGGACTCCTAAGACACTGATGATCGTCTACCTGCTTTAGTATCCGGAGTCAATGGAACTAAACATCTTGGTGTACCATCCCTTCCGAGTTCAACCACAAAAGCGGGTGTGAAACATGGTAACGTTGTGGCAGTTAAAGAAAATATAACTACAAAACTACTAATGAAGGCTCTCTACCAAGGAAAGTGATGGAATAAACAAAAAGCCAAACACAGCAGTTTATTGCATAAAGTAAAAAAAATAAATGTCGAAATATAAATGAATAATAATCGGACCAATAATATAATAGATGCAATATAAATTATAAATGAACAAAAATTAAAAATAATATTAATACATAAGATAACAAAGCATATGCAATAATTTAATTATAAAAATAATAATAATAATAATAATAATAATAATAATAATAATAATAATAATAATAATAATATAAAATATAACAAAAACAATGAAAATAAAAACAAAAAAAAACGTTTTTTATTTCACAATTACCGTATGGTAATTTTCCCCATACTAAAATAACACTAATACAAGAGTATCCACTTCATATAATAGATAAACAATTGTAATATTTGGCCATTTTTTCACAGGCCCTTCAACTTGTCTTTTTATGTTATTAATCCTTAAGGCTATGAGACTTTGTTAAGTTCACTTCTAAAATCTACGATTTGTTCCAATTTCTTCGCAAAGTTGTGAGCTTGTCAATTTTGCTTCAATTTTAATGATGGTTTTATTTACATCTCATAGTACAGCACAGCACTGCATCAAGATAAAAACTGGACCAAAGCGTAACTTCAGTCACACATAACATAACATAGAAGAAAGCACTGCTTCAAGCAAAAAGCAAAAAAAACAAGCAAGAGCAAAAGCTCCATTCCGGCCACCAAAAAAATCCAGTCACAAAAAAAACTGAACGGAATCCCGTCCAGTTTTATTTTTCCTTCCAACACAGTGCAGCTGAGCTGGAAAGAAAGAAAAACCCTCTTTCTTAACATCAATGATAATAACAATAATAATAATATAATAATAATAATAATAATAATAATAATAATAATAATAATAATAATAATAATAATAATAATAATAATAATAATAATAATAATAATAACCATCATAATTATTTAACAAATAATAACAAGGATAATACTGATGTAATGAAAATTAATACCTGTTTAGCCAGCAATTACTATGTCTCCTCAATACTTCCTCAGTCTACTAGAACAAAAACAAATGACAATTATTAACCTAAAAAAATGAAAAAAATCATAATAAACCATTTACATATCCAAACCACAATCACTCCCTTTCACACAGAGTGGAGAATGCCAGACGACTAAAAAAAAAAGAGACAGAATAGAAGGTAATTAATACTGAAGAAACAAGAGGTGAAAAGATAGATTCACTGAGGCCGCCTGGACACTCACCACTCATACCTTTCATTCAAAAAAAATATAAAGATATAATGATAAAAAATTAAATAATTTACATATATATATGAATATTATACTAATAATAATAATAAATATGATTCAAACAAAAAAAAGAGACCCTCTTTACCTACCGTAACCCTCAAGTCTGCCTGCCTTACTGGAAAAGACTGACAAACATACTCACATAAAAAATCCTAAACACCACAACGTTGTCTTTGTTGCAACAAAATATTTACTCATAGATTGGATATGCGACAAAAACATCATAGGCATGGTCTTTGACACGACATCCTCGAATACACAAATGAGGCTACAGTTTTTATGGTAATTAAAGAACATTGGAGAAATGACCATTTAGAACATGATATTACATAAATGGAAAGAAAAAATAGCGTTTTTCAACCTTAATGTTGTATTTTAGGCTAAAAAGATGTAAATTCAATAAGTTATGTATTTACATAATATTCAATTTGATTGTGCAGGATCAACTTTTTGAAAACCGTAAAAACACATACATTTCCAACGTTTTTATGACGTAACCCGGTTGCAAACTTTTGAACAGCGATTTTGCAGGAAGTTGGGACAGCTAGGACACCATAGTAGATAAATAAATATATATAAATTATATATATATATATATATATATAATATATATATATATATATATATATATATATATATTATATATATAATAGTGGTTAAGTCTGGGGTCTGAGAGTTGGACAAAGAAAGGATGAGACTGTGTAGAAAGGTGTGTCGCACTAGCTCTTCTCAATGGAGGAAGTATGCGACGAGAAAGTTGAGAAGAGCAGTGTTCGTTGTAATAGCGATAGTAAAGAGAGTGACTCAACAATTCGACTGGCAGAAAGAGATTAAGGAGTGTTAGTAAGAGCAGGAGAGACCTGTATGAGTGGAATCACCACAGATGTGGAACGCATACTCCATACAAGGGCGAACAACACCCCTTTACAGAGCAAGCAACTGGGGTGGCGTGAAGTAATTCTGAAGGCGCCTCAAAACACCCAACCTCTTAGAAGTATATATATATATATATATATATATATATATATATATATATATATATATATATATATATATATATATATATATATATATATATTGTTACTCCTCTTCCCAGTGACTAATACTAATCCGGTGAAAAATAACCAGGAAAAAGAATAACAATTCCTCCCTTGATATAGAAGATTGATATCGTAATCAATCACCAAACGTGCTCGTCAACTATATCAAGGAACCAGCTAAAAGGTGGTTGTAGTAGAAGTAAAGAGAGAATAAAGATTAATAAATTGACAAGAGGTGTCTAATCTCTGGGTGTAATGTAATTAACAGTTAGTATAAATATAGAACCTAATCGGAATGTAATTGTTATACAGAAGGAAAATATTAAAAGTGACCTGAAGAATATGTATTGTAGCAACAACTAATGTGAGATGCATAAAAATGGTTGTGCTGGGATTAATCTTATAGCTCTTAGTTATAATGCTTTCTCTCCAACAGCTCCACCATGCCCTAAACGTACTTTCTGGCACTTTAATCGGGATAATTGGGGGCAATGCACAGCTTCTTTGCTACCTATCATTGGAGTGAATCTTGCTTTATCTCTAGGGATGCTTCTGTCTCTGCTGAAAAGGTAGGGGCAATAATCCTTGATGGGATGGGCAGATTCATTCCATCTACAACTAAATCTTTTTCTCCACAAAATCCATGGTTCGATGGCAATTGTTCTCTTGTTCTTCGGGAGAGAGACAATGCTTATCGTGCATGGAAAAACTCTCCTTCTCCTATCACTCTTGCTAATTTTCATTCCGCTCGGAATCATTGCAGGGATGTTCTTCGACGGTCTAAGCGTGCTTTCATAAAAAGGAAGTGCGCTGACCTCCATGGCTCTCCTACTGATAAAAATTTCTGGCCTCTTGTCAAAAATATCTCCAACAACTTCTGTAAATCTGCCTTTCCTCCTCTTATTCGCTCTGATGGATCTATTGCAAATACTCCCTCTGAAAAGGCTAATCTCTTCTGCCTCCTTTTCTCATCTAATTCCACCCTGCTCGATTCTGACATCCCTCCTCCTACTCCTTCTCCTCTCAGGTGTCCCATGTCCCTGCCATGTAATTACACATGATCAGGTGCATGGGATCCTGAAATCTATGAACGTCAGGAAGGCCAGTGGCCCGGATGGCATTCCCCTTCGTGTTCTGAGGGAGTGTGCTTCCGAAGTTAGCGCCTGTCCTCGTTCAACTCTACTCTCTATGCCTTAATACTAATACTTTTCCTCATTGCTGGAAGCGTGCATTTGTTCAACCGATCCCGAAAAAGGTAGCCGCTCTGATCCTTCTAACTATCGACCAATAGCTCTCACTTGTGTTCTGTCTAAAATTTTTGAAACTCTCCTCAACTCTCATTTCCTGGATCATTTGGAGTCTCATTCTCTTCTCTCTGATCACCAGTATGGCTTTCGTCGCTCGAGGTCAACTGGTGACATACTTTCCTATCTTACTGATCTATGGTCTTCTGCCCTTAGGGACTTCGGGGAGTCTTGTGTGGTGGCGCTTGACATATCCAAGGCTTTCGACCGGGTATGGCATGCGTCACTTCTCTCCAAGCTCCCTTCCTTTGGGTTTCCTCCTTCCCTTTGCTTACTTTTGTCTAGTTTCCTCTCAGATCGCTCCATTTCGGCACTTGTTGATGGAGCGACCTCTTCCTCTTTTTCTGGCAACTGTGGTGTTCCTCAGGGTTCTGTTTTATCTCCAACCTTATTCTTACTCTTCATTAACGATCTTCTCAACTGCACTTCTAACTCTGTTCATTCTTATGCTGATGACTCAACTCATCATTCTTCTACTCATTTCAAATCTGCTCCCTATTTTACCTCTAGAGTTGCTTCTCGTCTTCAACTTTCCAATTCTATTCTTGCCGATCTGGATGGGATTTCCCGGTGGGGACATAGCAACCTTGTGAAATTCAACTCTTTAAAAACTCAACTTCTTTACATCTCCCTCTCACAAACACCTCCTAACTTTCCAATCTTCTTCGAACGCTCTCCCGTCTCACCTGTAAATAACATTAACATTCTTGGTCTTAACATAAACAATAAACTGTCTTGGAAACCTCATATCACAATGGTTGCTAAAGCGGCCTCTAAAAAGCTGGGAATTCTGTTCAGGTTGCGAGAATTTTTTTCTTCTGAACAGTTACTCCAAATATATAAGGGTCTTATTCGCCCTTGTATGGAGTACTGTTCTCACATTTGGGGGGGTTCCGGCTCCTCCTTCTCTTCTGGATAGGGTTGAGTCTAAAGCTAAGAGATTAATAAACTGTCCCCTACTTTCTAACTCTCTTGACCCACTATCTCTGCGACGTGACGTTGGCGCACTATCCCTTTTCTATAGGTACTACAATGGCAGGTGCTCGAGGGAATTGGCCTCTCGCATTCCTCCACCGTTGCGTCGTCCTCGTTGCACAAGGGGTGCCCTGCTTTCGCACCAGTTTTGTGTGGATGTAGGAAACCCCAGGCTGGCCCGTTGTGGTGCCTCCTTCTTTCCAACCACCTCTGTTCTGTGGAACTCTCTACCTTCATCTATTTTTCCTCCTGTATTTAATCTTCCTCTCTTCAAGGCTTCCGTCTATGCCCACCTGAGGGATGTGCGTTAGGTCTGTGTTTGAATGTTTTTTTGTTTTTTTTGTGCCCTCTACTGGAAAGGGGCTATGCCCGTGAGTGGCGGTGTTCTTTAAAAAAAAAAACATAAAAAAAACAACGTTTGTTGTTGTAAAATTTCTCCAACAGACGGCCGCAGGTCCAATACACAGTCTCCAAAGTCGCGTTCGGTGAAATTATAACGATAGATTTCGTTATAATATATAAATATTTCAATTTAAGTTTATTTCGTTATTGAAAATTTGACGATAACTGATTATATCGGTTAATATCGGTGACGATTATAAAAATAAACCAAATATCGGTTTCATTAATTATTGAAATCAAAAGATATCGGTTTATTACGTTTCTTACAACTGAAAATCCATTTATGAAATAAATATATCGAATTAATAATTGTATAAAACGATATATCGGTTTGATAATTTTGTAAATAAAATATATGTTAATAAAAATTTTTTTTTGTGTGTGTGAAAGGTCCACTTTAAAAGAAGATCCTCTAAGCGTTATTACCAAATTTTACGAGGAAAAAATTTTTTTTATGTAAATTTTTTTTAACATTATATGAAGCGTTCTTATCTTCCGAATACAAATTTGCAATTTTTTTTCAAAGATTGTAAGTATTTTTTAATTTACGTGCGTTTTACTGAAGACATATAGAAAAAGAAGAATCAAATTTTTAGGCTCGAATTCCGGTTTTTCTCCGTTCCTGAAAATCTTGTATACTATTTGGTAAAAAATTTGCTAAAAAAAAATGTACGATTGTTTTCTTTCAAACTTTTACATTGTATAAGGGACAGTTGGAGGAAGACACTTACGAAGTTTGATACAGGAAATTCCTGCGGTTCTATTAGTACAAAAGTGAAAAATATCAAAATTTGAAGAAAAAAAAAATCAACACTTTGCGTTACTTCAAGGGCGTATACAACTGACTGCACCATAACGTTTAGATTCATTGATAGTTCTTTTGAAAGCTACATATGTTTCCAATTCCTTAAAAGAAAAATAAAAAAAATATCAAATATTATGTAATTTATGAAGGTTTTAGTAAAAAAAGTCAATAAACCTACGGGGTTTGCTCAACCCACTTTAAAAAAAAAACTGTACGATTTTTTTTTTTATCTTCTTAAAAGTTTGTTTGTAATAGAGAGTTACAAACAAATATGTAATTTAGAAAGAGAATGCTTGTAATTTTTACCCAAAATGTGAGTTGACCACAAATAAATAATAAAAAATAAAAATATATATAAAAAAAAAATAAAAATAATATAAATATATATATAATATAATATAATAATATATATATATATATATATATATATATATATATATATATATATATATATATATATATATATATATATATATATATATATATATATATATATATATATATATATATATATATATATATATATATATATATATATATATATATATATATATATATATATATATATATATATATATATATATATATATATATATATATATATATATATATATATATATATATATATATATATATATATATATATATATATATATATATATATATATATATATATATATATATATATATATATATATATATATATATATATATATATATATATATATATATATATATATATATATATATATATATATATATATATATATATATATATATATATATATATATATATATATATATATATATATATATATATATATATATATATATATATATATATATATATATATATATATATATATATATATATATATATATATATATATATATATATATATATATATATATATATATATATATATATATATATATATATATATATATATATATATATATATATATATATATATATATATATATATATATATATATATATATATATATATATATATATATATATATATATATATATATATATATATATATATATATATATATATATATATATATATATTATATATATATTAGATTATATATATTTAATTTGATTTTAAATTAATTTTCATTCTGCTGAAGTTTTACCCATTTTGAATTAATTAACCCTGGAAAGTTTTGAATCAATTATCAAGATTCTAACATTCTTATCCAGGAAATTTCTTCCTAAAAAAATATATTTTGCCAAAAATGCAAATGTGATGTGACAATCTGAGGTTGTGGAAGAGCTTGCGATTGTTGCTACCGTAAAACATTAAAAATATATTTTTATTTTTCAGTACATTACAAGTTTTATATCTTTTAAGGTTAATTATCGAAACATGAAAAGAATATTTTCGTAAGTTATGTCTGAAAAATAATCCCATACATAGTATGTACACAAATTAATATATTAACGATGGTATATGCTTAGCATAGGTATAGTCGGAGATTTTGATTTAGTTTTCACATAATAATGATATCCTCCTACCTGTTAGGAAGTATACTTCCCATCCCCCTCTCTCACCAAAGAACTAATTTTAATAGGAATTTAGTAATAGATTATTGCCTTTTATATATTTATTTATTTTTATTTTCTTTTAAGAAAATGATTTATTACAAATATAAATGAAAATTGGAAAATAAATTTTAAACTTGCAGAATTTATAATTTTTTGTTAATTTAATTGGTAACGACAGTTTTCATCTGCAATTAAATAGTTTTTAACCCAAATGAATAGCTTGTTTAAACTATTAAATTTATTCATAATGCAGGAAAATAATGAAATTGCATTTTTAGATCTTCTCAAAATGCAAAAGAACTCCTCCTTGTCATTAAGATTTTTAGAAAACCTACCTCCCGAAATCAATTACTGCATTCCTTTACAGAACAATCTGATTATATAAAACGGAACATTATTTTCAATACTTTCTCCCGTTCCTTAAATCTTACAGATCCTGTTTTCATGGATGATGAAATCGAATTTGTTTACCCACATTTTCTGACACTAGGCTTCTCCCGGAATTACATTGAAAGACAATACTATAAGCTAGCGCACGTTTCTATGGTAATAATATTTTGGAACCCCGCAATCTCCTTACAAACATTATAGTCATTCCTTATGCCAACTTGTTATCAGAACTGCGGTTTACCTTAAAACATATATTTAACATTCATATTATTTTTACTTTCCCTGATGCATTGTATTTTGATTTCCAACAATACAACAACCACAGAAGAAGCTGGAGGAGTATATAGAATTCCCTGTACGACTTGTCACATGTCATACATTTTGGGAAACCTTAAAATCTCTATCAATTCGTATCTCCCAACACAAAGCTGAAATGAGGAGATTTAACCACAGTAATGCAATTTTTCTTCATATCACGCAACAACATTCAATTGATTGTGACAATGCTTCCTTTGTTTTCTTCTCCAAGGAGAAAAATACTAATCGTATATTTAAATTTTTATATATATAATCTATACAAAACTTTAATTCTTCTCCCGGATTTTTTGACATGGATGACATCACTTACAAATAAATTTTGGTTGAACGTCGGACTCTTCGTCAACTAATAAATTGAGCCCGGTACTATTTTTGTACGTCTGTAAGTGTGAAGTCCCCGCCCCTTTTCTTTCGTCTCGAGTTGGTAGTGAGTGTTCATTCTTCTTCATTCCCGATTGAATAAGGAAGCTTTTAGTTTTGAAACATTTCGCGTCGTTTTAACCTTTCTACTTAATTTTTACTTGTGGTTTAACATATTTTTCTAAAATCTCTTAGTTTCTTTAACTTCTTATCGTTTTATTTAATGGTTTTAATGAGGTTAATATTCTCTTAGAGTGCGAGTGAGATTAGTGCTCAATTTATTTACTATATATATATATATATATATATATATATATATATATATATATATATATATATATATATATATATATATATATATCAACTGGGGTTGGCACAACTCTCCCCCCACCCTCTGTGTCAAATAAAAAATATGCAATGACATCGGCATTCTCTTTCATAAACATAATACGTGTTGTTTTATTAATGGCTTATTATGAATATTGTTTTATCGTTATGATCCTTGATGTTGCTAGAATTATAAGATCATTAAATAATGATCTTATAATGAAAGTAATGATGCCAGAGAGGAACAGCCCAAATCAACCAATAAGAGAACAGCTTCTCTAGTGAGGTAACATGCCATTAAAAGAGGAAAACGCAGGGCCATTTGGAGAGGCAGTTCGGCATTCGATATTCTGTGGTAGCGAGTCGAACATTAAAACCATCATTTAATTACCTTTTCATTTGTATTTAGGAATTATTATTAATGAAATATCGACATTAGAAAAGTAAATAAAAGTGAAAAGGGTACGGAGAGTCACATGGCTTGTAAATTAAATATTAAAGAAGAATTAATCCTTTATTGTTATTATATCATTTGTGTATTTAAAATTAAAATTAAGGAATTAATATATTAAAAGAAATAAAGCTTTTGTGACGATATCTCCTTACGGAACAAGAATGGTGACCCCTACAATGACAATATAAAAACATCAATCCTTCTTATTTGTAAGCATTATTAATGATATTTAATAATAATAGAAGAAAAACAAAAACTAGAATAACAACAGCGAAAACGATTTCGGAGAAAAAAGGAATTTTTAGAAGTTGACGCAAGAAAACCTACTCCATTTCCCCATAATCGGCCTGCTAAGGAGGATACAAAAGATTCAAATTAACCTATTTTGAAGAGAAAAGAAGAAATGGTCTACAACTTCAAAAAGCCATTTCAGAGTTCGAACCTCCCAAGCCATGTAGAATAAGGGGAAGACCAAAATTACCTCACTATCCACACTCTTTGGCAGAAAGGCAAGGATGCCCGACGATTCCAACACACACGCAATTATGTGTACAATCGCGATCACAAAGAACGAACAAGAAGAGTCGAAAAAGGTAAAAGAGAGAGAAAAAGAAAACAATAAAAATCGGTTAAAATATGTACTTTTCAAAATAAATGTATATGATTGAATTAAATTAAACAAAGATTAAAATTATTTAATAGTGATAGGGAATTAAATTTTATCGTGCTAAATCTAAGTATACGGTAATTAGTTGAAGAAAATAAATAAAATAAATAATATAGGATAAATAAATTTAGGTGAATTTTTAGCTGGTAAATCAATAGAAAGTGATAAAAATAACGATGGGAACCCAAATTAATCATAATAATAATAATAATAATAATAATAATAATAATAATAATAATAATAATAATAATAATAATAATAATAATAATAATAATAATAATAATAATAATAATAATAATAATAATAATAATAATAATAATAATAATATAATAATAATAATAATAATTAATAATAATAATAATAATAATAATAATAATAATAATAATAATAATAATAATAATAATAATAATAATAATAATAATAATAATAATAATAAAAATAATAATAACAATAAAAATGAAAATAATAATAATAATAAGAATAATAATAATAATAAAGACTAATGACATGCTAATAATAAATGAATGGTAAATAAAACATAAAGATCCCCAAAAAATTATTAAAAATTCGAAAGAAAAATAAAATAAAATGTTTTGCTTTTGGAAAAGGAAAAAGGAAAGTTGCCAAAAAAAAGATGAGAGAGAGAAGCAAAACATTATAGCTTAATTTATATTTAGAAAACCATCGGGGTGTCAAATTTTAGAGAACAGCTGATTCACGTTAGACAGTTGAAAGATGCTTCTAAAAATGAGAAACTTTAAAGCTCGCATTATATTTTGGAACTTTAGACATAATCTCTTGCTAAAGCGAAGGTTAATTTCTTTAATATTAAAGGTATAGACAGTTCGAAACCTGAAAACAAATATACAGAAGAAGAAATTTAACAACATTGAAAGCAAGAGAAGTGCTTTAAAATAATAAATGAATGTGGAAATAACCAGTAATTGTTAGGTTCTTATTAATTAAAACTGAGGAAGAAAAGTACATCAGTGAAAAACACACACACACACACACACACAACTATGTACTTTTGAAAAATGTTGAAAAAAGTTTTTAAAACGATGATTTTTTTAAAGTCTTCCTTTGGAAATATATAATGAACAGAAGAAAACGAAAAGAAAAAGAGACTCACGCGATCAGAACGAACACAAGAGTTTGTGGTTCTTGAACTATTATGAGTCAAATATAGAAAGGAATTCTCAAGAAAAGGAGAAACGAATAAGAAAAAATTCTCCGTGATTTTCGAAGAAGCGTTCTTAACTCTCAGTTTCCTGAGGGGTAAGACTTCCGGAGAATAAAGGTAATTCTGGAACCTATATATGAGTTATAAGTTACTGAAAGCCAAATTACATTTTTTTGTGTTCTCATCTAACAATGAGAAAGGCACTCATTTATGAAAAAAATTCGGCGATGAGGAGTTAACAATTTTCAGGATCAAATAAATGTTTGCTTTACTCGGAAAAATTCCAAATTAATAATTGCGAAATTTTCCAATTTCTTCAAACGTTGGAAACTTTGAAGAGGGTGAGAGAGAACAACTTGAACTTGGGTTGGGACAACTCTTCCCCCCTCCCCACTCTCTGTGGCAAATAAGGAATTTGTAATAACATCGACATTCTCTTTCATAAACATAATACGTGTTGTTTTATTAATGGCTTATTATGAATATTGTATTATCGTTATGATTTTTGATGCTGCTAGAATTATAAGATTATTAAATATATGATCTTATAATGAAAGTAATGATGCTAGAAAGGAGCAGCCCAAATCAGCCAATAAGAAAACAGCTTCTCTAATGACGTAACATGCTTTTAAAAGAGGAAAACGCAGGGGCATTTGGAGAGGCAGTTCGACATACGATATAGCTGCCACAGGATATACTGTGTTAGCGAATCAAACATTAAAACCATCATTTAATTACCTTTTCATTTGTTATTAGTAATTATTATTAAAAATATCGACATTAGAAAAGTAAATAAAAGTAAAAAGTGTACGGAGAGTCACGGGGCTTGTAAATCAAATGTTAAAGAAGAATTAATCCTTTATTGTTGTTATATCATTTGTGTATTTGTATTTAGAATTAAGGGACTAAAATATTGAAAGGAGCAAAGCCGTTTGTGACGATTTCTCCTTTAAAAACTGCGTTAATTCGGAACACACACTCATATATATATATATATATATATATATATATTATATATATATATATATATATATATATATATATATATATATATATATATATAATATATATATATTAAAGACTGCAATAACCGCAGATTTAAAACACAACTGAAACAACCCAGTATTAAAATAAATATTGGCAAACGTTTTCGGACAGACGTCCCTTATCAAGCCAGAGTTAAAAAGAGTTAAAACGGAGACCAGCTCCAAGGAAGGTGATTAAAACAGTGCAAGGAAGCGTCAGAGAGTAAAATGGGAAATGCTCACCACCAACTCAAGAAGAAGGGGGGAAAAAAAATGAACATATCGATACAAAATCTACAATAATCTATATATAGTTATATATTTGAAATCATGTCCTCTTTTCACAATCAATTAATCTGTTAAATTTTGGGATTAATTTTAAACTGTTTAATACAAAATCGTCAACATCTAGGCTCATTTTATTATTATTAAAAGTGTTAGAGTTGTGGATGACAAATGATTCGAGAAGTTTTCTTAAAAAAATGTCGTTTTCTTTGCAAATTACTTTAGCATCTTTAATCAAAATTTTATGGTTGTTTTCATATCTATGTTGGTATAGCGCACTGCTTTCATTGCCCGTTCTTAAATCATAATCGTGTTGGTACATTCTTCTTGAAAAATCAACAGTAGTCTCATCAACATAACACCCGGAACAGTCTCTACAAGGAATTGTGTAAACAGCATTGACATTATTATTTTCATTTGAAGCTTTACTATGAGAAAAGAACTTTTTAATACTGTTGTTATTGCCATAAATTATGTTAATATTTTTTGGTAAAAGAGATTTTATGTTTAGATTTAAAGTGGTAGGTAATTTAAGTATATTATCTGTAGAAAAGCTGCTTCTTGTATTAAAATTATAAAATCTTTTTCTGGCTTTGAACATTGCACCTGAAATGAAATTTTCTTTATATCCCAATTTCTTGAAATTACTTTTTAGAAGGGTTAGTTCATCCTCCAAATATTGAGGTGAGCATAAGCGGTAGGCGCGGAGGAACATGCCTGACATTACTGCTTTTTTTGTAGATGAAGTATGGCTTGAAAAACAATGAATGTAGTCAAATGAATGGTTTGGCTTACGGTAAACGCCAAAGTCAAGTTTAGAGTTGGCACTTTTAATATGTATGTCTAGGAAGTGAATGCTGCCATTAATTTCTGTTTCAGAAGTAAATTTAATTGAGGGAACATGATTATTAAGATCTTCAACTAAATTATCGATATCAACATCTTCATCTAAAATCACGAAAGTATCATCTACATATCTAAACCAGTTTGTGCCTGGTAACAAATAAGCTGGAAGGAACTTAATTTCAAAGAACTCCATGAAAATATTTGCTAATACCGGAGAGATGGAAGAACCCATGGGAAGTCCCGAAGTTAGACGATAAAAGTTACCATTAAAAGTAAAATAATTATGCTCTATGCACAGTTGTAAGAGGTCGAAGAATGTAGTGACTGGAATATTTATTAAATCAGGATGAATTTCTAAAAAGTCTTTAAGGTAAGTCAAGGTTAATTCAACTGGCACTTTGGTGAAAAGGGAAACAACGTCAAAACTAACAATTTTCTTTCCAGCAACATTAAGATTTCTTATTCTGTCTAAAAATTCTAAAGAATTATTGATATTTGATTTGGAAATTTTTCCAATTAGCGATGATAAATTGGAAGAGAGCCACCTCGAAAGTTTGGATGTGTTGGAATTATTATCAGCAATAATTGGACGACATGGGATATTATTTTTATGTATTTTTGGTAATCCATACATATAGGGAAGGGACGGCAGATATGAAGAGAATGATTTTATTAAATCTGGATTGTTTTTCAATATTACTTTGAAAGGATTTTAAAGGGTTGCTTTGCAATTTTTCATACGTATTAGTGTCATCCAAAAGTTCATTCATCTTAGTTAAATAAAGAGCTCTCTCCATGATAACTATTTTTACACAATTCCTTGTAGAGACTGTTCCGGGTGTTATGTTGGTGAGACTGTTGATTTTTCAAGAAGAATGTACCAACACGATTATGATTTAAGAACGGGCAATGAAAGCAGTGCGCTATACCAACATAGATATGAAAACAACCATAAAATTTTGATTAAAGATGCTAAAGTAATTTGCAAAGAAAACGACATTTTTTTAAGAAAACTTCTCGAATCATTTGTCATCCACAACTCTAACACTTTTAATAATAATAAAATAAGCGTAGATGTTGACGATTTTGTATTAAACAGTTTAAAATTAATCCCAAAATTTAACAGATTAATTGATTGTGAAAAGAGGACATGATTTCAAATATATAACTATATATAGATTATTGTAGATTTTGTATCGATATGTTCATTTTTTTCCCCCCTTCTTCTTGAGTTGGCGGTGAGCATTTCCCATTTTACTCTCTGACGCTTCCTTGCACTGTTTTAATCACCTTCCTTGGAGCTGGTCTCCGTTTTAACTTTTTAACTCTGGCTTGATAAGGGACGTCTGTCCGAAAACGTTTGCCAATATTTATTTTAATACTGGGTTGTTTCAGTTGTATAATATATATATATATAATATATATATATATATATATATATATATATATATATATATATATATATTATATATATATATATATATATATATATATATATATTTCATTCAGCTAGTAGAAAATAATCTAACAAATATGTATAACTAAAAAATTAATTTTGACGAACGTGAAAGGCAACATTAATGAAACATTTTCCATATTTTCTTTTTATAAAAACTAGATTGGCAAGCAAGAGTTTAGTCTTCAGAACACTTACCAAGAACTTTATGAAATTCATCGTCCACATCAAGTGTTACCATGTTTTTTAAATTAAAAAAGTATGTGACAAATCAGAAAGAGAATATGGTCCAAATAAAAGTAGTTGATCAAATGAAAGTAGAAAGAAAAGCCGATTACACAAAGATTTATCTAAGGGAGTTAAAAAAGAATAAAGACCTCGGGAAAACTTTTTAAATTGTCATATTAATGGTATAAGGAAAGTGATGCTCTCTTATAGGGTTATTTTAGCATGTCAACAAAAAATAATAAGTTAATAGGTTTCACCTATATAGAAATGCTGCATTTTTTGAATGATCGAAAATATGAAACGTATTTTTCCAAAGGGGACGAAAGACATCTAAATACGAAATAACCAACAGGATTGATGTAAAAAGGTTTTTATGGAGTATTTGAACGAAATTTTAATGTCAATTTAGATCTACATAATGTAGCATGTTTTTTTAAAGAAACTAAAATGGTTTGATTTGCGTGGTCAGATGTGGTTGTCTTGTAGATTATGAAGAATTGAAAGATTAATGAATTAAATTCTTTAATTTTTGAATATAGCCAATTTAGAGATACAAAAACTCTTTCAGAAAAAATAATTTTGTAGGACCACCTCTTTAGCATCTGGAATTTCTTGATGGTTTGCTAACCTTATCTGGAAATAACTATGCAAAGTGATTATGTCTATAAGGGTATAAAGTTACTAAGTGTAAGATTAAAGGCATTATAACAAAACAATAAAAGTAAGGAGCAGATGAAATAACAGATAGAGTATAAGGGTAATAATAGAACAACGCCCAACACAACGCAACAAGAGAGCTGCTGTATAACAAATAGAAGGAAAAGTAGGAAGTACATGGTTACCTAACTGAAAAAGGAATAGAAACGGTATATTGCAGGGAGATATATTATTATTTATAATTGTCAATATAAACAAAAATATTCTTACCAAACTTCTATTTTAAAGTTTAAGTCACCCTAAATATTTATTTCTATTTTTAATTTACTAAAGTTGTATAAAATTAATTTTAAAGTTTTAATATATTTTTACCTTAAATTGCTACTCAATTTGGGTTGGTATAAATTTTTTAATTAACAAAGTGATCATTCAAGAAGTAGTTCTGAAATATAAATAAAAAAATACTTATTTTTTTATATTTTAACTAGCTAAATTTTAGATAACTTTTAATATTTTCTATTTATAATCTTTGTAAATTTTCTATTTAAGTTAAGCTATTGTAAGTTTAGCTATTTACAAGAAAAAAAAATTAATTAACAATCTTGGAGAGATAAATTTGTTGGAGTTTTTCAAATTAAAATTTCAAATTCATTGGTCTTCCGATGAAATATTCTTCATTTTATTAACCCAGTCCACTGAACGTTGCTCTACAAACGCCTCTAGAGTCTAGTCTTTTTCCCTAAGATAAATAAATAAATGAATAAATAAATTAAGAGGAAATACCTTCAAAAGTTTCAAACATTAAATATAACAAGCGGAAGTTACATTATTAATAAAATACTGTCATCATAACAGTGATTAATTAAAAATGATGTTCTTCATCAGTAAAACCACGAAAAAAAACTTTACATTAAGTATTAATAATCATTTAGTTTTTCAGGAGAAATTTAAAATACTTTATTTAATAAACTTTTGAAAGGTGAAAAATAGTTAAAAAATAAAATGTATAATAACCGATACTTAATTGGACTTAATGGGAAAAAAATTTTTTTTAAATATATTTCTTAAAAAAGCGAAAATAAGCAAATCAAAATTTAGAACACTCAAAATATACTGCTTATTTTAATTTGTTAAATATATATATATATATATATATATATATATATATATATTAATATATATATATATATATATATTATATATATATATATATATATATATATATATATATATATATATATTGCCTTTCTTCGATCAGGATAAGATTTTTCCAACTCCGGAGGAATTTGGTAGGCCTCTGACCTTTGCCCCCGGAGGATATAATATATATATATATATATATTATATATATATATATATATATATATATATATATATATATATATATATATATATATATATATATATAGAAAGGGCGATAAATTTGGGTGCTGGAGTTATAGTTTGTTTAGTTTGCTGAGCGAAGTGAAAAAGAATATGGAAGAATTTTAATGGGAAGGATAGGGATGAATGGGTTGATAGGAAAGGAACAAGGGGAATTTAAGGAAGACAGGGAGTGTACGGATCACGTATTCACTTTAAGAATGATCGAAGAGAAAATTAGAGATAAAGGGAAAGATTTGTATATGTGTTTTATTGATCTGGAGAAAGCTTATGATAGGGTGGATAAAATTAAATTGTGGGAAGTTCTGAGTGAGCATGAAATTGAGGAGAAGGATATGGAAGGTATAAGGGCATTTTATGGTATGAGTAGAGCAAGTGTGAGTGTAAATAGAATGCAAACTGAATTTTTTATGTAAATAATGGGTTGAGTCAACATACTACAAATAATGTCTCCTGGGTTGTTTAACTTATTTATTGTCAAAGTGGTGAGATTGATGGTTAAAGAAGGTAGAGGGGAGAGAATGAGAGAATAGCTGGAAGTATGCGACTCGAATGTGTTATTGTATGCAGATGATGTTGCCCTTCTGGTGGAGTCACAAGAGGTTTTAAGGATTTGGTGGAGAAATTTGAAAAAGGTTGCGTCGAGTTATGCTTAAGAGTGAATGCAGGCAAGTATTATGGATGAAAAATGAGGAGGGAAGGAAGAGATTTTCGGTGGAGGTTATGAAATGTAGATTAATGTAGTGAGGGAGAGATTGGAGTGGGTTAACTCATTTAAACACCTGGGGGTGAAATTCTTTATAGGAGATGGTAGTGTAGACGATGAAGTAGGAAAGAGAATAAGAAAAGATTAGAAAGTGCTAGAGGGTTAGAGAGATATTTAGAACAAAAGAAGATTGTCCAGAGAGGTGAAGTTGAAAATGTTCGAGGATTGCTGTGTACTGGTAGTTATGTATGGTTGTGAGGTTTGGAGGCTGAATGAGAGGAAAAGAAAAAGGTTGAGGTTTTCGAAATGAACTGTCTGAGAGCGGTGTGTGGTATGGGTAAAAGGGAGAGAGTAAGGAGCGCTAGATTAAGGGAGATGAGTAGTTGGAGAATGAGTTTGGTTGGGAGAACTAAACAGAGTATGCGGAGGTGGCTTGGATATGTTTGTAGGATGAATGAGAAGAGATTGACAAAAAAGGCATTCGTTTTAGAAATGGTGGGAATGAAAGGTAGGGGGAGACCGAAAGTAGGTTGGATGAACGTGATCTAGGAGTTATTGAGGGAGAGAGGGTTGAGCTGGGAGAAGGGTATGCTGTTGATGGAGGATGGAAGTGAATGGAAAAGAGTGGCAAGTTTATGAGTATTAGGAATGATTGTAGCTCACGGTAGACACCACCACACAATTGTGGGAAAGGTTATATATATATATATATATATATATATATATATATATATATATATATATATATAATATATATATATATATAATATATATATATATAGAATTAGGATGTTATTAGAAGAAGATGGAAGTATTAGTAGAGAGGAAGTAAATATAGCTATGGGAAAGGTGAAGAAGGGAAAGCCGGTAGGATATTAATAGTACATATGGAGAGATGATAAGGTGGGAGCGGGAGAGATAGTTGACTGGTTGTTGAGAATTTTTAATGTGTGTTGGGGAGAGAGAAAAGTGCCTCAGGAGTGGCAAGATGCCTGCATGGTGCCGATATATAAAGAGAATGGGGATAAGACGGTGAGTATAAATTATAAATTATGGGAGAGTTTTATTATCGAAATTTAAAGAATTGACAAGAGAGAGAGAGAGAGAGAGAGAGAGAGAGAGAGAGAGAGAGAGAGAGAGAGAGAGAGAGAGAGAGAGAGAGAGAGAGAGAGAGAGAGAGAGAGAGAGAGAGAGAGAGAGAGAGAGAGAGAGAGAGAGAGAGAGAGAGAGAGAGAGAGAGAGAGAGAGAGAGAGAGAGAGAGAGAGAGAGAGAGAGAGAGAGAGAGAGAGAGAGAGAGAGAGAGAGAGAGAGAGAGAGAGAGAGAGAGAGAGAGAGAGAGAGAGAGAGAGAGAGAGAGAGAGAGAGAGAGAGAGAGAGAGAGAGAGAGAGAGAGAGAGAGAGTGGAAAAGGAATAGGGAGGTTTTTAGAGATGGTAGGGGATATTTGGATCAGGTGTTTACACTGAGAATGATTGGTGAAAAATTGCGTGAGGAAGATAGAGTGGAGTATGTATGCTATATGGATTTGGAAACGGCGTATGATTGAGGTGGATGGAAGGAGTGAGGGAAATATTGGGGAGGAGAGGTTTTAATGTGGACGAAGGTAGGAGAGCTGCGGAGGACAGAGTGATATGGAGGGCAGTAGTGATGGGGAAGGGAGATAGAGTGTGGATGTGTGAATGTGTGAGCGAACTGTGACGGGCACCACTCCACGAGAGTGGGAAAGGTGAATGGTAATATATATATATATATATATATATATATATATATATATATATATATATATATATATATATATATATATATATATATATATATATATATATATACCCCAAAGACGTCGATGATTGCGTCTTTGGGGTATCAATATTATGCAACAGGCCACGACCCTTTCGATAAACTCTTCCCCCACCAGGAATAATTGACTTTTAGATCAATATTTTAATGTTCAAGAAGGTACTATCGTGGACAGAAGTAATCGACTGTGCTTGGGTCGGTCATTTTTCAGAGTAACATGGGTCTAATTTTAACATTAAATTTTTAGCCAATCGCCTTACAACAAGATTCTTTAGGTACGCCCATTGATCAAAGTGTGAATATAACAGTATTTTAGGTAAGGATAAAATTTGGAAACGATAGAGTTACACACAAGCATATATATATATATATATATATATATATATATATATATATATATATATATATATATATATATATATATATATATATATATATATATATAATAAGGATAAAGTAAGAATGGTTTTTTGCCTGTATAGTTCTTGTTAAAATATGTGTAAATAATCGAGTATATCGATAAAACAAAATCAATCGATATATTATCATATCGAAAATTAAATCACGAGGTGATATATATTTATATATATATATAAAAATATATATATAATATATATATATATATATATATATATATATAATATATATATATATATATATATATATATATATATATATATATATATATATATATATATATATATATATATATAAAGGTCCATAGTGAAACTGAATGAGTATCAATATAAATAACGGTATTTTATCAATACTTTATCGATATTCTTATGGTAGAAATCGGGAAAAACGTTACGATTTGGATTAAAATGGTAAGTTTTCAAAAAAAATTGAATTTTTTTTGGATGATTTTTTTTTTTTTTTTTTGGCAAAAAGTTTTCTTTTTAAAAATACATTTAAAGAAAACTAGTCGCATCTCTCTCTCTATCTCTCTGTATATATATATATATAGGCTTAGGTGGAGATTGTTTCTGAGTTTCGATATTTTTTATATCGATATTTTTTTATGTCGATATTTCATAATAATCGATATTTTCCTGCCTATAATTAGCCCTAGGCTACTATGTCGTGCAAACGTTCTTGTGTACGTTAGGTCTCTTTTACGGCTAATTCTTGTGTAGGTTAGGCCTCTTTTTACGGCAATTTCGGTAGTTCAGGTTATGATAAGTCGAATTAGGTTCTGCTAGAAAAGTAAGTAATAATAATTGTGTCTGTCTAGTAATAGTACCTCTGCCAACTCTCTTGTTTACGATAGGCTTCTCCGATATTTTCGATTTTCGATATTTTTTAACAATCGAAACTAAGAAACAATCTCCACCTTTACCATATATATATATATATATATATATATATATATATATATATATATATATATTATATAATATATATATATATATATATATATATATTTAGAATAGTGTGAAGTAAATACCATTTTGAAGATACTATATATAACGATGTTAGGTTAGAAGGACAGGCAATATGACAGCGAACAAACTAAGCTATTAACATTCGAAAGCATAGTAGATGAGATGCCTACGATTTCGTCGTATTAATATATGCTCGTTGCGTAAATAGTAATTTACTTTAAAATTCTTAAACATCTGTTCTCTCGAAAAGATTTATCCCGATATAGCGAATAGTAATACACTTTTGGTAAATGTAACAAAACATCGCTACAAACTATGATGGAAATTATAGTTTACTCATATATATATATATATATATATATATATATATATATATATATATATATATATATATATATATATCGTCCCTGATCATCAGTAGGTCTGGAAAGGAATGCTCTAATGGTGATCATCTTTTTCTTTACTTTATAATTTTCTTCTGCAATTCGGAATTTTGGTAAATCTTTGCTGTAGGGCTGGACATA
>SEYY01000454.1:95230-109219 GCA_009176605.1 Armadillidium nasatum | reverse complement strand
GTACTTGTGAAAAATTTGTTTGAATTTTGTGGATTGGGTGCATGAGAATGATGTATCTGTGACCTGTATGCTTGGGAGTGTGTTTGTTGAACTGATTTCGGAATTGAGTGGCTTTTGTGATCTATGTGACTGAGAAATGTTGCTTTCTGTGACTTGTATTGATGAAATTGAGCGAATTTGTTGTTTATGTGTTAGGGAGTTTGTTTGTGTGATTTGAGTTAGTGAAATTGTGTGATTTTGAAGTCTGTGTGTTTGAGAAGAGTATTTGTGCGATTTATTTTAGGAAAGTCAAGTTCTTTTTGATGTCTGTGTGCTTGAGAAGATTGTTTGTGTGACTATTAGGAAAGTTGAGTTCTTTTTATGTCATGTGCCTGAGAAGGTTTTTTTTTGTGGAATGTATTGCTAGAGTTAAGTGAGATTTGAGTGGTGTGTGCATGAGAAAATATGTTTTGTGGAATGTATCGGAAAAAAGTTAAGTGATTTTATGGACCGTGTGCGTGAGAAAGTTGTTTTCTGAGTCTTGTGTTGATGAAATTGAGGAAAATTTGCCTATTATGTGGTCAAGAAAGTTTGTTTTGTGGCCTGCGATGGTAAAGATAGGTGAATTTTGATGCCTATGTGATTGAGAAGGGTAATTGTGTGACTTGTTTTAGTGAAATTGAGTAATTTTGATGTATGTGTGGTTGAGAAGGATGCTTGTGTGGTCTGGTTTGGTGAAATTGAATGGTTTTATGTACTTGAGTTTGTTGGCTTGTGATCAGTGATGGTGAAATTTAATTGAATCTTGGGTTTGCTTATTTGAGTTAGGCTTTTGTGACTTGTGTTGATGAAAAATAAATGTTTTTGTGCAGGTGGGTGCTTATGTGTGTGTGTGTCTATGTGTTTTTGTGTGACTAAGGATGAAGTTATGTGATTTGTGCTGATGAAATTGAATGGAATTGCTGTCTAAGTGCTTGGAAATGGTGATTCTGTGGCTTGTATTAGTGAAACTGAGTGCTTTTGTTGTATATGTGATTGGGAAATGCTGCTTCCGTGGACTGTATTAGGGAATCTGAGTGCTTTTGCTGTCTATATTAATGAAGTTAAGTGATTTTATGTAATTGAGTTTGTTGTTTTGTGATCTGTGATGGGAAATTAAATGAATCGTGGAATTTGTTTACTTGAGTTTGATCTTTTTTTTTTTTTTGTGATCTGTGTTGTTTAAATAAATGTTTTTTTTTTTTTTTTTTTTTTTTTTTTTTTTTTTTTTTTTAGAGAAGGAGTGCTTGGATATGATGCTTTTATGTGAAATGGGCTGTTGAATTATGTGGATTTTGTGTGCTATGTGTTTGAAGTTTGGTGATAATGTGAAATACCTTGCTGGATTTGTATGTTGATGTGGAGAATTATGTATCAAACTTAGTGATTTGTGATTGGTACCCTGAAATAATGTTTTGTGATATGTACTTGTGAAAAATTGATTGAATTTTATGGATTGGGCGTATGAGAATGATGTATCTGTGACCTGTATGCTAGGGATGTGTGTTTGTGCGGACTGATTTAACGGAATTGAGTGGCTTTTGTGATCTATGTGACTGAGAAATGTATCTTTCTGTGACTTGTATTGATGAAATTGAGTGAATTTTGTTGTTTATGTGTTTGGGAAGGGTGATTGTGTGATTTGAGTTAGTGAAATTGTGTGATTTTAAAGTCTGTGTGTTTGAGAAGAGCATTTGCGCGAATTATTTTAGGAAAGTTGAGTTCTTTTTGATGCTTGTGTGCTTGAGAAGATTGTTTGTGTGACTTATTTTAGGGAAGTTGAGTTCTTTTTGATGTCTGTATGCCTGAGAAGGTTGTTTGTGAGGATTGTATTGCTGAAGTTAAGCGAGATTTGAGTGTTGTGTACATGAGAAAATATGTTTTGGGGAATGTAACGGAAAAAAGTTAAATGATTTTTTGGACCGTGTGCGCGAGAAAGTTGTTTTCTGAGTCTTGTGTTGATGAAATTGAGGGAAATTTGCCTATTATGTGGTCAAGAAAGTGTGTTTTGTGGCCAGCGACGGTAAAGATAAGTGAATTTTGATGCCTATGTGATTGAGAAGGGTAATTGTGTGACTTGTTTTAGTGAAATTGAGTGATTTTGATGTATGTGTGCTTGAGAAGGATGCTTGTGTGGTCTGGTTTGGTGAAATTGAATGTTTTTTTTTTATAGTTGAGTTTGTTGGCTTGTGATCAGTGATGGTGAAAATTAATTGAATCTTGGGTTTGCTTATTTGAGTTTGGCTTTGTGACTTGTGTTGATGAAAATAAATGTTTTGTATAGGTGGGTGCTTATGTGTGTGTGTTTATGTGTTTTGTGTGGCTAAGGATGACGTAATGTGATTTGTGCTGATGAAATTGAGTGGAACTGCTGTCTAAGTGCTTGGGAAATGGTGATTCTGTGCTTGTATTAGTGAAACTGAGTGCTTTTGTTGTCTATGTGATTGGGAAATGTTGCTTCTGTAGACTGTATTAGTGAAGCTGAGTGCTTTTGCTGTCTATGTGTTTGGGAAAAGGTGTTTCTGTGGCCTATATTAATGAAGTTGAGTGATTTTATGTAACTGAGTTTGCTGTTTGTGATCTGTGATGGGGAAATTAATTGAATCTTGGATTTTGTTTACTCGAGTTTGGTCTTTCTTTTGTGATTTGTGTTGCTTAAATAAATGTTTTTTATGGAAGGAGTGCATGGATATGATGCTTTTATGTGAAATGAGCTGATGAATTATGTGGATTTTGTGTGTTATGTGTTTGAAGTTTGGTGATAATGTGAAATACCTTGCGGGATTTGTGTGTTGATGAGAATTATGTATCTGAGCTTAGTGATTTGTGATTGGTACCCTGAAATAATGTTTTGTGATCAGGTCAAGGGGGACACTCTCGGCACCTCCTCACCCCTACCCCACCCATCGAGTGTGCTGATCCCTAGACCTGATCCCTCACATAGGTCCATGAGTTACCCGTCAGGCGCATGCGTATCATCTCGAGATTTTCCGCCCCACGCATACAGGTGTCTTGGGTACTCTTTGATTCATAGCTGTATCCCTCTGTGAATCCATCCTATCCTTTACTGAAAACAGATTAATCAACAACTCACTCAGTCTCACCATCACAAATAACAAAAGCAGCATTTTCAGATCAACAGACGCTGACACATAAGCATAACTATGCACAGACATAGCATAACAATGAAACTCAAGTACATAAAACCATTCAAATTCACTATACCAGGCCACACAAGTAATCTTCTCAAGCACACATACATCAAAATCACTCAATTTCACTAAAACAAGTCACACAAATATCCATGTCAATCACATTGGCCTCAAAATTCACTTATCTTTTCCATAACTGTCCACAAAACACACTTTCTCTGCCACATAATACGCAAATCTCACTTAACTTCAGCAATACATTTCACAGAAAACAACATTCTCAAGCACACGGTCACAAAATCACTTAACTTTTTTCCGATACATTCCACAAAACATATTTTCTCATGCACACAGCACTCAAATCTCGCTTAACTTCAACAATACATTCCACACAACAACCTTCTCAGGCACACAGACATCAAAAAGAACTCAACTTCCCGAAAATAAGTCGCACAAACAATCTTCTCAAGCACACAGACATCAAAAAGAACTTGACTTTCCTAAAATAAATCGCACAAATGCTCTTCTCAAACACACAGACTTCAAAATCACACAATTTCACTAACTCAAATCACACAATCACTCTTCCCTAACACATAAACAACAAATTCACTCAATTTCATCAATACATGTCACAGAAAGCAACATTTCTCAGTCACATAGATCACAAAAGCTACTCAATTCCGTTAAATCAGACCGAACATACACACATCCCAAGCATACAGGTCACAGATACATCATTCTCATACACCCAATCCACAAAATTCAAACAAATTTTTCGCAAGTACATATCACAAAACATTATTTCAGGGTACCAATCACAAATCACTAAGCTCAGATACATAATTCTCAACATCAACACACAAATCCCGCAAGGTATTTCACATTATCACCAAACTTCAAACACATAACACACAAAATCCACATAATTCATCAGCTCATTTCACATAAAAGCATCATATCCATGCACTCCTTCCCTAAAAAACATTTATTTAAGCAACACAAATCACAAAAGAAAGACCAAACTCAAGTAAACAAATCAAAGATTCAATTAATTTCCCCATCACAGACCACAAACAGCAAACTCAGTTACATAAAATCACTCAACTTCATTAATATAGGCCACAGAAACACCTTTTCCCAAGCACATAGACAGCAAAAGCACTCAGCTTCACTAATACAGTCCACAGAAGCAACATTTCCCAATCACATAGACAACAAAAGCACTCAGTTTCACTAATACAAGACACAGAATCACCATTTCCCTAGCACTTAGACAGCAGTTCCACTCAATTTCATCAGCACAAATCACATTACGTCATCCTTATCCACACACAAACACATAAACACACACACATAAGCACCCACCTATACAAAACATTTATTTTCATCAACACAAGTCACAAAAGCCAAACTCAAATAAGCAAACCCAAGATTCAATTAATTTTCACCATCACTGATCACAAGCCCACAAACTCAACTATAAAAAAAAAACCATTCAATTTCACCAAACCAGACCACACAAGCATCCTTCTCAAGCACACATACATCAAAATCACTCAATTTCACTAAAACAAGTCACACAATTACCCTTCTCAATCACATAGGCATCAAAATTCACTTATCTTTACCGTCGCTGGCCACAAAACACACTTTCTCTGCCACATAATACGCAAATCTCACTTAACTTCAGCAATACATTCCACAGAAAACAACATTCTCAAGCACACGGTCACAAAATCACTTAACTTTTTTCCGATACATTCCACAAAACATATTTTCTCATGCACACAGCACTCAAATCTCGCTTAACTTCAACAATACATTCCACACAACAACCTTCTCAGGCACACAGACATCAAAAAGAACTCAACTTCCCGAAAATAAGTCGCACAAACAATCTTCTCAAGCACACAGACATCAAAAAGAACTTGACTTTCCTAAAATAAATCGCACAAATGCTCTTCTCAAACACACTGACTTCAAAATCACACAATTTCACTAACTCAAATCACACAATCACTCTTCCCAAACACATAAACAACAAAATTCACTCAATTTCATCAATACAAGTCACAGAAAGCAACATTTCTCAGTCACATAGATCACAAAAGCCACTCAATTCCGTTAAATCAGTCCGCACAAACACACATCCCTAGCATACAGGTCACAGATACATCATTCTCATACGCCCAATCCATAAAATTCAATCAATTTTTCACAAGTACATATCACAAAACATTATTTCAGGGTACCAATCACAAATCACTAAGTTCTGATACATAATTCTCCACATCAACATACAAATCCAGCAAGGTATTTCACATTATCACCAAACTTCAAACACATAGCACACAAAATCCACATAATTCAACAGCCCATTTCACATAAAGGCATCATATCCAAGCACTCCTTCTCTAAAAAAAAAAAAAAAAAAAAAAAAAAAACATTTATTTAAACAACACAGATCACAAAAAAAAAAAAAGATCAAACTCAAGTAAACAAATTCCACGATTCATTTAATTTCCCATCACAGATCACAAAACAACAAACTCAATTACATAAAATCACTTAACTTCATTAATATAGACAGCAAAAGCAATCAGATTCCCTAATACAGTCCACGGAAGCAGCATTTCCCAATCACATATACAACAAAAGCACTCAGTTTCACTAATACAAGCCACAGAATCACCATTTCCCAAGCACTTAGACAGCAATTCCATTCAATTTCATCAGCACAAATCACATAACTTCATCCTTAGTCACACAAAAACACATAGACACACACACACATAAGCACCCACCTGCACAAAAACATTTATTTTTCATCAACACAAGTCACAAAGCCTAACTCAAATAAGCAAAACCCAAGATTCAATTAATTTTCACCATCACTGATCACAAGCCAACAAACTCAAGTACATAAAACCATTCAATTTCACCAAACCAGACCACACAAGCATCCTTCTCAACCACACATACATCAAAATTACTCAATTTCACTAAAACAAGTCACACAATTACCCTTCTCAATCACATAGGCATCAAAATTCACCTTATCTTTACCATCGTAGGCCACAAAACAAACTTTCTTGACCACATAATAGGCAAATTTCCCTCAATTTCATTAACACAAGACTCAGAAAACAACTTTCTCACGCACACGTTCCATAAAATCACTTAACTTTTTTCCGATACATTCCATAAACATATTTTCTCATGCACACACCACTCAAATCTCACTTAACTCTAGCAATACATTCCACACAAAAAAAAAAAACCTTCTCAGGCACATAGATATAAAAAAGAACTCAACTTTCCTAAAATAAGTCACACAAACAATCTTCTCAAGCACACAGACATCAAAAGAACTCAACTTTCCTAAAATAATTCGCTCAAATGCTCTTCTCAAACACACAGACTTCAAAATCACACAATTTCACTAACTCAAATCACACAATCACTCTTCCCTAACACATAAACAACAAATTCGCTCAATTTCATCAATACAAGTCACAGAAAGCAACATTTCTCAGTCACATAGATCACAAAAGCCACTCAATTCCGATAAATCAGTCCACACAAACACACATCCCAAGCATACAGGTCACAGATACATCATTCTCATGCACCCAATCCACAAAATTCAAACAAATTTTTCACAAGTACATATCACAAAACATTATTTCAGGGTACCAATCACAAATCACTAAGCTCAGATACATAATTCTCAACATCAACACACAAATCCAGCAAGGTATTTCACATTATCACCAAACGTCAAACACATAGTGCACAAAATCCACATAATTCAACAGCTCATTTCACATAAAAGCATCATATCCAAGCACTCCTTCCACAAAAAACATTTATTTAAGCAACACAAATCACAAAAAAGACCAAACTCAAGTAAGCAAAATCAAAGATTCAATTAATTTCCCCATCACAGATCGCCAAAACATCAAACTCAATTACATAAAATCACTCAACTTCATTAATTTAGACCACAGAAACACCATTTCCAATCACATAGACAGTAAAAGCATTCAGCTTCACTAATACAGTCCGCAGAAGCAACATTTCCTAATCACATAGACAACAAAAGCACTCAGTTTCACTAATATAAGTCGCAGAATCACCATTTCCCAATCACATAGACAACAAAAGCACTCAGTTTCACTAATATAAGCCACAGAATCACCATTTCCCAAGCACTTAGACCTCAATTCCTCTCAATTTGATCAGTACAAATCGCATTACTTCATCCTTAGCCATACAAAAACACATAAACACACACACACATAAGCACCCACCTGCACAAAAACATTTATTTTTCATCAACACACGTCACAAAAGCCAAACTCTAATAAGCAAAACCCAAAGATTCAATTAATTTTCACCATCACTGATCACAAGTCAACAAACTCAAGTACATAAAAACCATTCAATTTCATCAAACCAGACCACACAAGCCTCCTTCTCAAGCACACATACATCAAAATCACTCAATTTCACTAAAACAAGTCACACAATTACCCTTCTCAAACACATAGGCTTCAAAATTCACTTATCTTTACCGTCGCAGGCCACAAAACACACTTTCTTGATCACATAATAGGCAAATTTCCCTCAATTTCCTCAATACAAGTCACAGAAAGCAACATTTCTCAGTCACATAGACCACAAAAAGCCACTCAATACCGTTAAATCAGTCCGCACAAACACCCTTCCCAAGCATACAGGTCACAGATACATCATTCTCATACACCCAATCCATAAAATTCAATCAATTTCATCGCCACAAGACACAGAAAACAATATTTCTCAATCACATAGACTGAAGAAATCAAGCAATTCATTATTACAAGTCACAGAAACATCGTTCTTATACATCTAATCCACAAATTTTCCCTCAATTTCATCAACAGAAGGCTCAGAAACCATAATATATATATATATATATATATATATATATATATATATATATATATATATATATATATATATATATATATATATATATATATATATATATATATATAAGCTTTTTTTTCAGTTTCACCGAAAATTACTTCGTTTCTTTTTCCTTTCGCTGTATGTGTAATAAGCATACTCGAAAACCTTATCAAGATTAAAAAGGGCTAATGTGATCAGAGATAAGAAAGTTATTATTGTAAAAGAGAAATCATTCCTTCCCTTCGCGTTAATGCCTTTAGCTCAGAGGTAAAATACTGGTCGAGCGACCAAAGAGTCCCGAGTTCGATCCTTCCTCGGACTCTTAGAAATTGAAATTTTGTTCTGGAGTTTGAAAATATATGACTTAGAAAAAAAATTTGGATATATGTTCTGACATGACGTCACTCATGTGACAAATCAGCTTCGATTAATCGATCGGTATATAGTCCGATTAATCGGTCGATATTTCGTTCGATATTTCGTTCGATATATCGAACATGAAAATTGTAAAATCATTTGTCCAGGTAAAAAGCCGACTGAAATCCGGGCTGCGCCCCGACATCGTGGCATAAAGGTAGAAGAAATGATGAAAATTGGTGAATTGGTGAAAACCCAAAAGTGGGGTCGAAACCCAAAAGAGGGATCAAAAAGGGGGGTAAAAAAAGGGGGAGGGTTCAAAAAGGGGTGGGTCAAACCCCCCCCCCAAGGAGGGGTCAAATCCACCCCAAAATACCCTCAGGAAGGTGCCTGAGATCAACTTCCGGTCTAATCCCGGTCAAAAAGCCTCAGGAAAGAAGCTGAGGTCAGCTTCCAGCCTGGGTTTCGTTAAGCCTAACCGCCGTCGATCTCACCACATATACTACTAGTACTTTCGATAATTAATGGAAAATAAATATTTAAAAGAAAAAAAAAAGAATTAAGTTAGAAGTAACCTTTGGTCAATAATGAATGATGATTTCGTCTCAGTCGAGTCAGATGATGAATAGTTTTTTGCATGGTTTTAAGGACTGGGAACCCTTTCAACCAGGTTTTATTCCCATGTACGATTGCAGGAATGTCAAATTTCTGCAATTGACTCCACCCTGCATCATGCGGGATATGGTGTATTGTATAAAATATATATATATATATATATATATATATATATATATATATATATATATATATATATATATATATATATATATATATATATATATATATATATTATAAAGCGGTTAACTTACCATTACATCTCAATATTTATTCGGTATCCATAGAAGTAACATGCACTTCTTACATCTCATAAGTTCTAGCTGTTTGCAAGACAGAGGTAGATATCTTTTCTGTGAATCCTACGCAGACTAGCGTAGATGATACTTACTTTATTAGAATTAATCCTGTACACTATATCACAAACATCGATGTGCCTTTAGAGTTTAATATCTCTGGAACTTCAGGGATATTAAATGTATTTTTATATTTAAAAGTGATGTTAGTAAATGGGAATGGAGCAGCAGACCTTCCTAGCCTTTGTTTTAATCAGATTGAAGTGTTTTTAAATGAAACATCTTTAGGTGTTTCAACAGAAAGTTATCCTTGCAGAATTTATATTGAACACTTGTTAAATTATTAAGATAATGCAAAACAATCACATCTTCAGTCTTTTGGTTTTACAATTTCAAGAACATTAAATAACACCAGAGCAAGTGTATTTAAGACAAGTATAATACATGCGAGTATTTTGGAAGAATAAATGATGATATATTTTCACAAGAAAGACTGTGATACACGAATAAGACTCATAAGATCTGAATCTCCGTTCCGTTTGCACTTCAAATGCCTCTGATGCAACAACTGGTACACCAAACCCTGCATTTCAGTTTTTGGATGCGTATTTATAAGTAAGAATAGTAAAATTATCTCCTCTGAAATATCTAGATATAGAGAAAGCTCTTTTTCATGCTACAGCGAAATATCCTAAAAGAAGGACTGAGAAAAAAATTAAATTTCACTCAAAGACTATCAAACATTAGTATACCGAATATTGTTAAAGCAGCTTACCTCAGAAAGTAATAGTTGGCTTCGTAGAACATGATGCATATTCAGGGAATTATATAAAAAAAATCTCCTTTTTATTTGCACATTTTGGACTTAGATACATTAGCCTTCATGTAAACCGCCAGGCGCAATTATGAAATGTTTTATTATGGCGAACATTTATTATGTTCAAGTCCTTTTTAAAATTTAATTTTTAATACTGTCACATGTAAGGATAACGTCACAGGGGTTGATCTGGAATCATATGTTGAAAACAGTAATTTATATGCTTACCATCTCACTCCTGTTCTTTCAGCTTGTAATGTTTTCCATCTCTATATTGTATGAAAAGAAACAATAAGACCAAGTTAAACTTTTGGCAAGGCTTTGGCAGCATCTATATCAATGATTTTATTTATGGAACACCCACAAATTGTTGTAATTGATCGCGTAAGGAACATTATGTTGAATTATTAAAAAGATGAAGGAAGAATTTCTATTTCTTTTGAAAATGAAAAGAAATTTTAAGGTGTCTTTGCCTTTGATGAATACGTCTCTGTGAAAATGGAACCTGATACAGAACTTATTTTCAGTACATCGCCAAGATCTATTAGCGATGAAAATTGGATATTAATTTATAAAAATAAAAATGATGAATTGTATTTTATTTTGAATCTCTGAAATTAGATTTGATACAAACTCAGTATCATGTCACTTGTTTTTTAAAATATTATAGTATTTAATATATTTAAACGTTACATTTTCCTGTACAGCCTCAAAACATAAATTTATTTGGAGTTTGTTGTATATATTCAATAATTTTTTTTTAAAAATAATATAAAACTTGTAAAGAATATGAAAGTATTTCATATAAAAACTTATATCTAAAGGTATATATTATTATAAGCCAACAATTAAAAACAAAAAAAAAAACAATTAAAAACAAAAAAAAAAATTTATTTTCAATATATATATATATATATATATATATATATATATATATATATATATATATATATATATATATATATATATATATATATATATATATATATATATATATATATATATATATATATATATATATATATATATATATATATATATATATATATATATATATATATATATATATATATATATATATATATATATATATATATATATATATATATATATATATATATATATATATATATATATATATATATATATATATATATATATATATATATATATATATATATATATATATATATATATATATATATATATATATATATATATATATATATATATATATATATATATATATATATATATATATATATAGTGTGTGTGTGTGTGTATGTGTGTGTGTGCTTGTAATTGAGCTTAAAATAATACTCAGAAAAATTGTCTCTAAAGAATAAGTATTTCTCGTAATGTTTTAAAAATATTAAGAAAATTAATAATAATAATAATAATAATAATAATAATAATAATAATAATAATAATAATAATAATAATAATAATAATAATAATAATAATAATAATAATAATAATAATTATTATTATTATATATTATTATTATTATTATTATTATTATTATTATTATTATTATTATTATTATTATTATTATTATTATTATTATTATAATATTAGCAAGATATAAAAGTCATCCTGTAAGTGTATGTATGTGCATGATTCCTTCGGAAGACACAAGCAGAAAAATTAGATGAACATTTTTTTTTGTTTGTTTGTATTTTTGTTTTCGTTTCTTATGTTAAAACTTTGAAAAAAGGTTAACAAAATGGCGCCGTTATGTTAGTCCTAAAAATTTCTCCTTGTTTGTTATTTGACCTACTTATCTTAAAAAAACTTTGGAATGTTCCAAGACCGGGATAAGAAATATTTATTTATATCCGGTGTAATTTAAAAAATGATTCATTCTATGTAGTGTGAGCAATGTTAATTGTTTCTCTCCGTCTCTAGAATAGGTTAATATATTTACTATCTAATGTTTTTATTTATTATTTCTATTATTTTAAATATATATTTGTTTTAATTTTTATTATGTAAAAATTGTTTTCACATTGATATTATCATTATATTAAAATAATAATAATAATAATAATAATAATAATAATAATAATAATAATAATAATAATAATAATAATAATAATAATAATAATAATAACAATAATCTTTTGCATGACGTAATGCATGAGTTGCCATCTTGTTTTCCTTTTGTTATTATTTTAAATAATAATAACGTTATGTAATCATGAAAACTTATTTTTGTTATTTCTCTCCTCCTACATTCTCTTTTCCTATTCCTCTTCTCTTTTCTTCTTCTTCTTCTCCTTCTCCTTCGCCTTCTTCTATTCTCCTTCTTCTTCCCGGAAAGAACCCCGAATAAGCAAAACCAGCTTTAAAACCTTAGTAATCATTGCTAAAACCGCAATGATTAACCTACAACTCATCTTAATCGACTTAGTAAAATGGTGGCTTATTTGATCATAATACACCAAAATAAATATATTCTTACTCCACAGCAAAAATTATCTTTAATAATTGAAGTTCCATTGAAATATGACTCACACTAATTTCTGACTCTGACTCTGACTCCGAGTCAGAATCCGTAAAGTAAATATTATATTCAAATTCTACATGAAAAAATACCACAAACTATTGAAAATCATTAAAATCCGACTCCGACTCCGATTCTAGATCTGACTCTAGCTCATAATATATATTATATTGAAATTTGCGGAGGGGATGGGTGAGTGGGGGAATACCACGAAAAATTGAAAACACCTTTGAAATACGATTAAATTTTAAAAAATTAAAGTTGTTGCAATGTTTCAAGCAATAATAGCTTGCAATCCTGCAACTTGACTATAATTCCTTCCTGTATTTCCTGAACCTTGCAATACTGATCTAAATGTCAATTATTTCTGGAAGGGAGAGGAGCCTACTGAAAAGGGGCGAGGCCTGTTGCATAATGCTGATACCCAAAGACGTCAATTACATTCTGTAGCACGCCTCCGAAGTTTATGGAATATATATATATATATATATATATATATATATATATATATATATATATATATATATATATATATATATATATATATATATATATATATATATATATATATATATATATATATATATATATATATATATATATATATATATATATATATATATATATATATATATATATATATATATATATATATATATATATATATATATATATATATATATATATATATATATATATATATATATATATTACCGTAAATAATTGCTTTTTTACATTTTATAAATTGCTATAAGTACTATAACATCCTAAACTACAACAAAAAATAAATACTACAGATATAAACATTATGTTTAATTTCTAAAGTTTTTTTAATATATTGTTTTATTTTTGTAAAATTTCTCACCTCTTTGCACTTTATTCTTGGAGGAATCGGTTCGTAGTATTTAGCTTTCGCATGCCTTCGTATAACAGGATTCTTCTCCTCAGGGATAACCTTATTCCTGCAATGTCCATTGTAATCTCTTTTAGCTCCAGGTCTGCACTGATTTAGTAATGGAGCATTAATAATACCAGGGATTAATTTCGATCTTCTCTTTGGGCCTGCTTGTCTTCGTCCTCTGTTTCTGAGATATTCAGGAAGAGACTGATTTTGAAATCGATTTTTATTTCTAGAATCTTTCTGAGAGTAAAATTTTATTGGCTTTGTTTTTCCGATACGTTTCTCACCTTCAAGACGTTTATTCCTTGAAGCAATCTTCATTCTTGTTGAGGAATTCTTTTTCTTTTTCCAGTGCAACCTCTTTTTCA
>SEYY01000454.1:80230-90230 GCA_009176605.1 Armadillidium nasatum | reverse complement strand
TATATATATATATATATATAAGTGATGGCATACGCATTCGCATCCTCATCAAAATTAACATCCGCATCCGCATCTGCATCCTCATCAAAATTAACATCCGCATCCGCATCCGCACTTCTCCAAAATTTGACATCCGCTTCCACATCCGCATCCGCAAATTAGGAAAAATGACATCCGATCCATCACTATATATATATATATATATATATATATATATATATATATATATATATATATATATATATATATATATATATATATATATATATATATATATATATATATATATATATATATATATATATATATATATATATATATATATATATATATATATATATATATATATATATATATATATATATATATATATATATATATATATATATATATATATATATATATATATATATATATATATATATATATATATATATATATATATATATATATATATATATATATATATATATATATATATATATATATATATATATATATATATATATATATATATATATATATATATATATATATATATATATATATATATATATATATATATATATATATATATATATATATATATATATATATATATATATATATATATATATATATATATATATATATATATATATATATATATATTACTAGAAACGATATTTATTGCCTATGCGTTTCTCAGAATAAATGCTGTTACAAAAAATAAGAGAATCTCTCAAAGGCTTGTTTATTTAGAGTCAGTTTGCTGACTGTTGAACTTTTCATCAGTCCAACTCTTGAAGGATGTTAAATCACATCTTCAGTAGATGCTGAGAAACATTAGTCATATCTCCTTCAGAATCCAAGTTAAGTTTCACCTCTTAACAGGAGATATAAATCGTCCCAGGACTCCTTCCTTTATTATAAGTGCCTGAGCACGAGTTCAGTAATTATAAGCGATTACTGTCAATAGGCCAAGGATCAAGATTTCCGAGTGACTTAAATCCGAATCTTTTTTTTAAAAATATTCTTCAAATTGATTTTATGATATTACTCCTTCTTTGTATTAATGCATAATATAAAAAAATAAATACAAAATATATTATAAAATAAAATATTACAATCCACTTTTGCAAAGGCTAACTAAATTGTATCAAAACTTAATCATCAAAAATTATTTATACAAAATATACAAGTCTGTATTATTTTATATACATTAAAATATCTTCAGTATGTATTAAACTATTTTTTACTTACTTTGGTGATTTAAAACTATTTAATTAAAAAGTTAATAGCATTTAACAATATAATGCAAATTCTATCAAAAACAAATGTGGTCCATAATAACCGTGTTAAGCTAAAACATTATAAATAAATTATTTATCTAAAATAAATGTTTCTTTTACGTATATATATCGTTTTTATAATAACATAATTACAAATGACACTTCAGTTACAGAATAACTCTCAATTACTTAAATAAACGCAATTAAAAAAGTTTCATAATCCATTAGACTCGTCTATAAAAACTCCGAAAACAGTAATGATAAAAGAAGTAACAATAACGCAATTACAAGCTCTCAGAAAAGTCTTCTGATGATAAATCATCTAAGAATAATGAAATAAAACAATTTATGGCCTTAAAACTAAAAATAGTTATCTAACTATATAGTTTATAGTTACATATATAGTTTAGCTCTCTTAGTGAAAGTACGTGTCTGTCAGTGTTCTTATGCTAGTGTGTGTGTTTGTGTTTTTTTTCTGTTTTATTTAGTTCTAAATGTGTGGTTTTGTTTTTAATTTTTTTTATAGTGCTCAGTGTTTTAAATCTTTTTAAGTGTTTTTAATTAATTATATTTTTATTGACAGTGTAGTTCGACATATGTAAGATAAGTATGATTTTTAACCTAAGTAAAATTTTACCGTTTTAAATTTAATATATATTTTCTCCGTTCTAATAATTAAATTTCATTAACAAAAATTTACCTCACAATCTGTTTTAATAATTACAGGTTTAATATTTTTAATATTGATTTTAATAGTTTTAATGATGATGTTAATATTAATTATTTTAGTTTACTATATTATGTGATTGCGTGGGTGCGTGCGTGTTTAAGTGTATGGTTACGAGCGTGCTTGCGTGATTGTGTGTGTGTTTGTGTGTGCACGTTTACGGTTTTTTTTTTTTTTTTTTAATGCCTAATTCGAGTGATCGTGGGGTTGGGCGTAGACGGGGGCTTTCCATTTCCTTTGCTAACGTACGTGGCCTTCGATCTAATATCCCGTCTGTTGAACACTACCTCACTACCTCTCTTCCTAACCTTTTGCTTCTGTCTGAGACCCAGTTGGACAGGGATTCTTTCTCTTGCAATCTTAATATCTCTAACTACAACTTTTTTCATAATTTCCGTCTAAATGGTGGAGTCTGTGCCTATATTAACATTAACACTCCTGTGACACGTCTCGTAAATCTAGAATCTCCTAATTTCGACGTCTTATGGCTTAAAATCTGTCTTCCTACTACTACAATTATCTTGTGTTTCTGCTACTGCTCCCCTAATATAACAGATTTTCCAGTTTTTTTTCAATATCTTACTACTACTCACGAGACTGTCACTTCTTCTCATCCAAATGCTGAAGTCCTCTATTTAGGGGATTTCAACGTACACCACACTGAATGGTTGGGTTCCTCTCATACTGATACAGGTGGGAGGGAGGCCAAATCATTCAGTATTCTTAACGATCTGGTGCAATTGATTAGTGAACCCACACACATTCCAGATCGTCCTAACCAATTCTTGAATACACTTGATTTATGCTTCACCACTACCCCTTCTAGTTATAAATACACCATTTTCCCTCCTATTGGTAACTCTGACCATAATCTTATAGCTCTTAGTTATAATGCTTTCTCTCCAACAGCTCCACCATGCCCTAAACGTACTTTCTGGCACTTTAATCGGGCTAATTGGGGGGCAATGCGCCGCTTCTTTCCTAACTATCATTGGAGTGAATCTTGCTTTGTCTCGGGGGACGATTCTGTCCCTGCTGAAAAGGTAGGGGCCGTAATCCTTGACGGGATGGGCAGATTCATTCCATCTTCAACTAAATCTTTTTCTCCTCAAAATCCATGGTTCGATGACGGCTGTTCTCTTGCCCTTCGCGAGAGAAACAGTGCTTATCGTGAATCGAAAAACTCTCCTTCTCCTATCACTCTTGCTAATTTTCATTCAGCTCGAAATCGTTGCAGGGATGTTCTTCGACGGACTAAGCGTACTTTCATAAAAAGGAAGTGCGCTGACCTCCATGGCTCTCCTACTGATAAAAATTTCTGGCCTCTTGTCAAAAATATCTCTAACAACTTCTGTAAATCTGCCTTTCCTCCTCTTATTCGCTCTGATGGTTCTGTAGCTAATACTCCTTCTGAAAAGGCTAATCTCTTCGGCCTCCTTTTTTCATCTAATTCCACCCTGCTCGATTCTGACATCCCTCCTCCTACTCCTTCTCCTCTCAGGTGTCCCATGTCTCTGCCTGTAATTACTCATGATCAGGTGCATGGGATCCTGAAATCTATGAACGTCAGGAAGGCCAGTGGCCCGGATGGCATTCCCCCTCGTGTTCTGAGGGAGTGTGCTTTTGACCGGGTGTGGCATGCGTCACTGCTCTCCAAGCTCCCCTCCTTTGGGTTTCCTCCTTCTCTTTGCTTACTATTGTCTAGTTTTCTCTCAGATCGTTCCATTTCGGCAGTTTCTGATGGAGCGACCTCTTCCTACTTTTCTGTCAACTGTGGTGTTCCTCAGGGTTCTGTTTTATCTCCAACCTTATTCTTACTTTTCATTAACGATCTTCTCCACTGCACTTCTAACTCTGTTCACTCTTATGCTGATGATTCAACTCTGCATTCTTCTACTCATTTCAAATCTGCTCCCTCTTTTGCTTCTAGAGTTGCTTCTCGTCTTCAACTTTCCAATTCTATTCTTGCCGATCTGGATGGGATTTCCCGGTGGGGTCATAGCAACCTTGTGAAATTTAGCTCTTTAAAAACTCAACTTCTTCACATCTCCCTCTCAAAAACACCTCCTAACTTTCCTATCCTCTTCGATGGCTCTCCCGTCTCACCTGTAAATAACATTAACATTCTTGGTCTAAACATAAACAACAAACTATCTTGGAAACCACATATCACAATGGTTGCTAAAGCGGCCTCTAAGAAGCTGGGAGTTCTGTTCAGATTGCGAGAATTTTTCTCTTGTAAACAGTTACTCCAAGTATATAAGGGTCTTATTCGCCCTTGTATGGAGTACTGTTCTCACATTTGGGGGGGCTCCGGCTCCTCCTCTCTTCTGGATAGAGTTGAGTCAAAAGCTAAAAGATTAATTAACTGTCCCCTACTTTCAAACTCTCTCGACCCTCTGTCTCTGCGACGTGACGTTGGCGCGCTATCTCTTTTCTACAGGTACTACAATGGCAGGTGCTTGAGGGAATTGGCCTCTCGCATTCCTCCACCATTGCGTCGTCCTCGTTGCACAAGGGGTGCCCTGCTTTCTCACCAATTTTGTGTGGACGTTGAAAATCCCAGGCTAGCCCGTTGTGGTACCTCTTTCTTTCCAGCCACCTCTATTCTGTGGAACTCTCTACCTTCATCTATTTTTCCTTCTGTATTTAACCTTCCACTCTAAAAGGCCTCCGTCTGCGCCAACCTGAGGGCTGTGCGTTAGGTGTGTGTGTGTTTAAGCGAGCTCTCTCTATGTGTGTGTGCCCCCTTCTTGAAAAGGGCTCTGCCCGTGAGCGGTGGCGTTTTGTAAAAAAAAAAAAAAAAAAAAAAAAAACTGATTTATTACATTCAATATTAACTACTTAAACATTAATATTAATAAAGTAAATAAATAACCACTTTTAAAATAAAGAAATCTTAATATCAATAGCGGCTGAACGAAAATATATGCTTACACCTTATTTCAAGCATTCTTGAATAGATTGCTATTCGAGCTGTCCGTCCTCTAATTGTTTCGTGATAGAACATATTTGAAAATAAGCAAGAATTTAAGAGAGACTAATATAATTTTTGATATAAAATATATATCATGAACTTTTTGATAATTTCTATTTTAAGTATTTAATAATAAAATATAATATAAAATATGAAACCTAATATAACAATAAATGAATAAATTGTCTCTTAAAATAATTAACAAATAATTAGCAACATTAATAAAACTATTCCAAAATTTTAATTTACATAAGGCTAACATTTTAATATTACGAAAGAATTATGATTTATAGGATAAACAGAAATGAATTAAATTTAACTATTAAATAGATTTTAATATGCGTCAAGCTCTAATTATAACTATTCAATACACGCACACAAACATGTGCCGAAGAAGGTGGACCCCTCTCAACCCTCTAACTATCGTCCTATTTCTTTAACCTCCGATTTTTCTAAAGTTTCCGAATCTATCCTCAACAAGAGATTTGGAAACATCTCAATTCTTCTAATCTTATCTCTGATCGCCAATATAGCTTTCGTAAAGAACGTTTTATTGGTGATATTCTTTATCTACTTTCTGACTCTTGGTCCCCACTTTTCCGAGTTTCGGTGAGTCTTTCGATGTGGCGCTTGACGTATTGAAAGCCTTCGATAGTGTCTAGAACAAAGCTTTGATTTCCAAACTTTCCTTTCTTGGAATCTATTCTTCTTTCTGTAACCTTCTCTCTAATTTCTTTTCCGGTCGTTCTATAGCAGCTGTCGTAGACGGCCACAGTTCTTGATATAAATCTATAAATAATCGTGTTCCTCAAGGATCTGTCCTATCCCAAACTCTTTTTCTAATTTTCATTAATGACCTTCTCTCTATTACTTCGTCTTCAATCCACTCATATGCCGATGACTACACCCTTCATTACTCCTTTCAATTTGGGCGACGCTTCTCTCAACAGCAGTTAATTAATGCAAGATGGATGGCATTTGAGCAATTGACCTTTGATCTTTCTCATATTTCAAAATGGAGCAGAGAAAACATGGTCGTTTTCAGTGCTTCAAAAACTCAATTCCTCCATCTTTCCTCTTCACACAATTTTCCTCACAACTATGACATCTTCAAAAACACTCAACTCAAACCTTCAACTGACCATAATATTTTCGTTGTTTCTTTTCCTCGCAATCTTTCTTGGAAGGATCACATTACTTCTCATTCTAAACAAGCTTCTAAGAGGTTGGGTATTCTGAGGCGCTTTCGTGTTTTTTTATACCACTCATTTGCTTGCTCTTTATAGAGGTGTTGTTCTCCTGTGTTTGGAGTATGCTTCACTTATCTAGGGTGGTTCCACACATGCAGCTCTTCTCGAAAAAGTGGAGTCTAGGGCTATTCGTATGATAAATTCTTTCGTTCTTACTAGCATTGCTATTCTGAACCCTTACGTCGCATACTACCTACATTGAGAAGGGATTGTGCGAAATGACTTTCTACACGCTCTCATCCATTTTCTCTTCAACTCTTTGACCCCAGACTTAACTGCTATGCTCAATACTAAATGTATTCTACTGGTAAAGTTTGAAACACAATCTCTTTATCTGTTTTTCTATCTTCCTTTGAATTACACACTTTTAAACTTGGTGTATAGGGTCACGTCGGCTATTAGCGATCAGATTTTCGACTATTTCCCAACTCCGGTAGAAATTGGTAGGCCTTCGGCCTTTGCCCACCAGAGGAGACATAAAATATATATATATATATATAATATATATAATATATATATATATATATATATATATATTATATATATATATATATATATATATATATATATATATATATATACATAAAAATATATATACATAAAAATATATAGGTCTACTAGATTCCACCGGAGTTAAAAAGTCTTATGATGATCGTTAGAGGTAGATATCTCCAGATACTTGGCTTTTGAAAGTATGCATGTCAAAAGAAGTTGGAAAGACTGATAAAGGGAATGTGTTCCAGATTTTAACAGTAGAATATATGTAAAATTGAGCATAGCCGTTAGATCTGTGGTCTGATAGTTGGACAGTAAAAGTATGAGACTGTGTAGAAAGCATATTCCACGATCTCTTTTCATTAGAGGAGGTATGCGGCGAGAGAGTTAAGAAGAACAGTATCCGATGTAATAGCGGTAGTATAGAGAGAATTACGCAATAATTCGACTGGCAGAAAGAGATTACAGATAGTTAGTGAGAACGTTAAAGTTGATGAGAAGAAAAGCCCTAGATTCCACTTTCTCAAAGAGAGCTGTATGGATGAGACAACACCAGATGTGTAAAGCCTACTCCATTCAGGCAAGAAACACCCCTATAGAGAAGAAGCAACTGGGCTGGTGTGCAGATATTACGAAGGCGTCTCAGAACACCCAACTTCTTAGAAGCTTGTTTAGAAATGGAAGTAATGTGATCTTTCCAAGAAGGATCTACAAGTAAAAGAAGCACAGAGAATATTAAGAACAGATGAAAGTTTGAGTTGTGTGATTTCGAAGGAGATATCGTAGTTGTGGGAAAGATTATGTCGAATGAAGCTGAGTATTTGAGGAGCTGAAAACTACCATATTTTCTCTGCCTCAATTTGAAATGCTTGAAAGATCAGAGGTTAGTTGCTCCAAGGCTATCCTCCTCGAGCCTATTAACTGATGTTGATAGGGACGTCTTTCGAACTGAACAGGAGAGGATCCACTCTTAATTGTTTTTAGTGTTCAGCCTATTTCTCTGAAATTTTCATTGCATATAACATTTTTCTAGCTGAAAAAAACTCCATTTCTTGAGTTTTTCTCTACCTTTAACGGTTAAAGTTTTTTTTTTTTTTTTAAATTTACCCCTTTTTCAAGTGAATATTTTGGCCAAACTACTGATCAGAATGATCTGAAAATTGAACTGGATATTCAAATATCTATTAGCTATAAATGCTGTTACTAGAGTTTTGTTCTCTTCTTTATAGGAAAAAGGTGTATACCATTTTCTGACCAACTGTCGAAAAAACATTTTTAAAATTTTTTTTTAAGAAACTTCCGGTCAAAATAATAATAATAATAATAATAATAATAATAATAATAATAATAATAATAATAATAATAATAATAATAATAATAATAATAATAATAATAATAATAATAATAATAATAATAATAATAATAATAATAATAATAATAATAATAATAATAATAATAAAAAGAATAATAATGAAAATAAGCTACGCGTTATGAATTTCTAATTTTTGGTGGGTGTATAGAGGAGGGACAGGGCTATAATTTTCTCTCAGTACATCATTCAGAGTTATTTGTTGGTTTTAATTTTCTCTCAGTACATCATTCAATGCTATTCGTTGGTTTCGAGATATAGCCTCTCAAAAATGGTCAATTTTTGATAAAATTTCAAAATTCTCAAAGTTTGAGAGGCTATATCTCGAAGTAAGCAAATAGCATTTAATAATGTACTAAATAAATTTTGTAGCCCTATTCCTCTTATAATGATGTGGTAGAGTGTTTTTTTCCGGAAGGGGGAATTTTTACCATTTTTTTTTTACAAAAATAAAATTCAAGCGCTTTTATCTTTTTTTCTAGACAACATCAAAAATCTGTTCCACGAATCTTCCTAAATTGGGGTAAGATTATTCAATTCAATTTTCAACTCATGTGGACCAGTGGTTTGGCCCAACAATAGATTTTTTCTGAACTTTGCGTAAAAATAACTTTGAAGCCCTTATGGACTCAGAAAAAAAGAAGGAAATCAACTTAGAACTTCGGAAAAAAATCTATATACCCTGAAAATTTCAGTTTAACCAGTCAAATAATAAACAAAAATAAATTTTTTTTAAGATTGGAATCTCAACTTCTAAAAGGAGTAATGAAGGGTGGAATCATTAGCATAGGAGTAGAATAGAGATGAAGTAATAGAGAGAAAGTCATTATGAAAAGTAAAAAAGGGTTGGGAATAGGAAAAAACTCAGAAGGACCACCACTCTTAATAGATTTAAAAGGTAGACGATGTTCGTCTGCAACAGCTGCTATATAATGACCAGAAAAAAAATCGGAGAGAAAACTACTGATATATATATATATATATATATATATATATATATATATATATATATATATATATATATATTACCATTCACCTTTCCCACTCTCTTGGGTGGTGCCCGTCACAGTTCGCTCACATGCACACATCCACTCTCTATCTCCCCTCCCCTCTCACCACTGCCCTCCATCTCACTCTGTCTTCCGCGACTCTCCTATCTTCGTCCACATTCAAACCTCTCCCCCCCCAATATCTCCCTCACCCCATCCATCAACCTCCACCTCGGCCTTCCCCTCCCCCTTCCTCCCTCTATCTCGGATCTCATCACTCCACTCACCATCCAGTTCTCATCCATTCTACACATATGCCCAAATCATCTACATACACCCTCTCCAGCTCTGCGCACTACTCCCCTCTTCCATCCACACATCTCCCTTTATTCTTTCGTTTCTGATTCTATATATATATATATATATATATATATATATATATATATATATATATATATATATATATATATATATATATATATATAATAATATATATATATTATTTTTTATTTATTTATTTATTTCGTCATCACCTTCCCACTTTCGTGGGGTGGTGCCCACCATAATTCCCTTACAAACATACCCATTCTTATCATTCAACCCTTTCACCACCCTCCATCTCACTCTGTCCTCCGCAAGTCTTCTACCCTCTTCTAAAACTCAAATTCCTTCCACCCAAAATCTCTCTAACTCATCCATCCATCTCCACTTTGGCCTTCCCCTCCCCCTACCACCTTCCACCTCGGATCTAAATACCTTGCCCACCATTCTGTCCTCATTCATTCTACACATATGTCCAAACCATTTTAGCACACCTTCCTCTGCTCTAGCAATTAAACCCCTCTTCCATTTACAATCTCTCTTATTCTGTCATTTCTAATCTTATCCATCCTTCTTAATTTACATACAAACCTTTCATCTC
>SEYY01000454.1:62568-72568 GCA_009176605.1 Armadillidium nasatum | reverse complement strand
TGGGAGAGGTCCCGCGGAATGTGCAGAGCGCATAACCGAGGAGATTCTCTCTGGCATGGAGGCGTATATTCCATACTATTTTCCTTCTACTAAACCTAACAAACCATGGTTTAACCATGTTTGCTTTCGTGCTATCCGCAGTAGGGATGATGCCTTCAGGAAATATAGTAGTCTTCAAACTCCAGAAACTCAGTCATCTTATATTTCTTCTAACTAATTTCTCCGTAGAAAATGCAATGGTTCTTCTTCTTCACGCCCTTTCTTGCATTTTGCAAAAAATGGCAACTTAACCTTTGCTTCATACTATTCTCCAGCTTTCGACTGGGGTATCTTTCGACTTACTATCTTTCGACTGCACAACTGCCGTTTTGCCTTCATCTAAAGTTGAACTCTTCGCTCAAGCTTTTGCCTCTAATTCAACCTTAGAAGATTCCGAATGCCTAAAATTGAATTTTTTCAAAAGACGTCATTTCTCTTCTCTCTGAGCTTAACACTAACAAGGCTTACGGTCCTGGTGGTATTCCTCCTGTGGTTATCAAAACTTGCGCTTCCGATCTTGCACCCTGCTTTGGTAATCCTTTTCGTCTCTGTCTTTCTACTTCAACCTTCAATTCTTGTTGGAAACGTGCGCACACTCAGCCAGTGCCGAAGAAGTGGGACCCCTCTCAACTCTCTGACTTTCGTCCTATTTCTTTAACATTCGTTCTTTTTAAAGTTTTCGAATCTATCCTTTACTGGAAGATTTGGAAACCCCTTAATTCTTCTAATCTTATCTCTGATCCCCAGTATCGCTTTCGTAATAGCACTCTACTGGTGGTCTTCTTTCCCTACTTTCTGAGATTGAGAAATCTCTTCTTGAAACTACCGCAAAATATCCTATAAGAAGAATTGAGACTAAAATTTTTAATTTCACACAAGGATTATCAAATATTAATATTTTGAATATAGTCAATGGTAATCTTCCACAGAAAGTAATAATTGGAATTGTAGAGCATGATGCATACTCAGGAAGTTACACAAAATCTCCAATCAGGTTTACACATTTTGGACATAGATCCATCAATTTACATGTAAACGGTCGAAGTTATGAGATGTTATACAATGGATTGAATTCATTATGTTCACGACCATTTTACGATTTAATTTCGAATACTGTGACTTGTGGTGATAATAAGACTTGTATTGATTTGAATTCATATGTTGAAAATAGTAACTTGTATGCTTCTGATCTTACACTCAATCTTTCAGCGTGTAATGCTTATCATCTCAACATTTTAAGAAAAGGAACATTGCCACTAAGCTTAACTTTTGAGAAAGCATTGACCTTTCCTATCTCAGTTTTGGTATATATGGAACATCCTCAACTCATCAAGATTGATCGTGTAAGAAATATAATCTTGAATTATTAAAGAAGAACGAAGAAGAAATTATAAGCGTTTTTAAAAATAAAAAAAAAGATTTTTAGGCGTGTTGCCTGTGATGAATTCGTCTCAGTGAAATTAGAAATAGATTCAGGGTTTATATTCAATACGTCGCCTCGAATTGTTAGCGATGTACATTGGATATCTGTTTATAAAAATAAAAATAATTATGTTTATTTTTTGAATTCAATAAATTTGGAATTTATGTTAAGACATCATTATGTAACTTGCTTTTAGATGTATTCATCATGTAAAGACATTTTGTTTCCCTGTACAACCGCCTAACTCTAACTTATGCGGATTATATTGTACTAAATCATATATATATATAGAAAGCAAAAAAAATAAAAAAATAAAAATAAAAAAATTTGAATAGCTATTCCAAACGAGGAAAATACTGTATGTGGTTTCAAAAACGTTGCAAACTCATCCTTTAATATAACGGACGAGAGAATTGTGAGTGCACAGTTGCTGCTCGCTTTAGCGTTTCAATTAGTACGATGTGGTTGCAAATGAAATGCAACAGACCATACAAGCTTTCTTTTATAATGCAAGAAACATGTTGAAAGAAATTGAAAGAAATGTATACATATTTCAATTTTGGCTCTTCATAGTTTAGAATATTTTTATATTTATTACTATTATTATGCTAATGCTTTATAATAATAATAATAATAATAATAATAATAATAATAATAATAATAATAATAATAATAATAATATTTATTATTATTATTATTATTATTATTATTATTATACTGTTATCATTATTATTATTATTATTATTATTATTATTATTATTATTATTATTATTATTATTATTATTATTATTATTATATAAATAAGTTTCCACTGTACAAAGGTTTTTCAATGTTTTCGAGCAAAATGTTACTTCTTGGGCATAATATGCACCTCATCCGACAAAATTATTAAAGGTTAATAAAATGCAAAAATTTTTAATTTCTGTTCATTAGGTAGCCATAATTTCTCCTGCATCTCAATCTCAGTATGTATGCTACGCATAATATTGCTACCCCACATGAGATATTCCATTATGCTCTATCAATCCCGTTTTCTTTATTGCAAATGTAAGCAAAATCCACAAATAAACAGTTTGTTGTCGTCAATCACGTTTAGAGCATGTGTTCATTTATTTTACAATAGTCGGCTTTCAAGAAAAATCTATTCAATGCAAAAACTTGGTTTCGAAATAAATCGATTTAGAAGTTTGAAAACGATTGGTGTATGGTATTAATTTATTTGACGATTTCGTTGCTAAGAAAATATAAGATTTAAGACATAACTTGTTTTCCCTGTGGATATAACAATTTAATAATATTTAAAAATAATGTACTTTCTTAAGCATCTTATGTTTGGCAGTTACCGAGAGAAAGTAAAGGCTTGTAAAATATATATATATATATATATATATATATATATATATATATATATATATATATATATATATATATATATATATATATATATATATATATATATATATATATATATATATATATATATATATATATATATATATATATATATATATATATATATATATATATATATATATATATATATATATATATATATATATATATATATATATATATATATATATATATATTCACCTCAAAGTGTGGAAATCCATTGTCTGTAAAAGAAGGAAAAGTCATATGGGAAAACTGATACGATCTTTGAGGTTTAAGAAGACCAGCCTCATCCAAGCTCACGCAAGAAGGTTCAAGTTTGTCGATATTGAAACCGAACTGATCTGGGATTTCGCATGGCCCTGTCTGACGAGTAAAAATATATATATATATATATATATATATATATATAATATATATATATATATATATATATATATATATATATATATATATATATATATATATATATATATATATATATATATATATATATATATATATATATATATATATATATATATATATATATATATATATATATATATATATATATATATTATATATATATATATATATATATATATATATATATATATATATATATATATATATATATATATATATATATATATATATATATATATATATATATATATATATATATATATATATATATATATATATATATATATATATATATATATATATATATATATATATATATATATATATATATATATATATATAGTATATATATATATATATATATATATATATATATATATATATATATATATATATATATATATATATATATATATATATATATATATATATATATATATATAATATAATATATATATATATATATATATATATATATATATATATATATATATATATATATATATATATATATATATATATATATATATATATATATATATATATATATATATATATATATATATATATATATATATATATATATAATATATATTATATATATATATATATATATATATATATATATAAATATAAATATATATATCTCATGGCAGTTTTAAAAATCTTCCGAGGTATCAAGAAAGACAACTACGAGGTTGTGATTGAAAAATGTTGGCTTTCCGCGATCTTGGATAGAAAGATCCATTTCCTGTAGTTATTTTTATCAATTCCCAGAGAACCTTTAGGCTCTAGGTGATGAACAATGTAAGCACTTCCATCAAGACTTGATAATGATGGAAGAGCGCTATCAAGGCACCAAATGAGATTGATCTGAGGAAGTCCACAAATGAAAGAGCTGCAAGCTCAATTCATGCACGAATAATGCCTGTTTAAACTTTGAAAGCTAACCATATTTATTTTTTGTATTACTTGTATATAGATATTTTAATGTATATAGGTACGCATGCTATTTTCAAGAAAAAACTTTAAATTTAAACTCATGTTAAATATATGCTTGATACTCCTAAGAAATGTTTTTATTTTGCTGTAATATCAAACTGTTATGCTATTTTTCTGTACGTCCACTTTTTTGTGAATGCTTGAAGTTTATCTTGTCAGGATGATATCAAAAATGGCATCCAGCACTTTCATGCTGAATTGTTTTTTAACAATTTCACCTATTGGTGAATAAATAAAAAAATACTGAATTGGACAACAACTATATCTTACAGAGAAAACTAACTAAATATTTGAAATCCTCGCATCCAAATTAGGTTAGCACAGGTACTGAAAACAATGCAACAAAAAAAATTCTCAAGCGAAATCATTATATCCCCACCGTCAAGTTTAGGCTCTCCCCGTATCAAAATCGAAATCATTTTAACGTGTTCTTTTCGATTCGGCTTCAGAATAACGTGGTAAACATTTTTGAAAACAATTCTAGAATTTACTGTGACGTGAATAAAAATTCAAAAATGGAAAAAAAAGAGTCCTAGTAAAGTTTATAAAATTTATGTCCCTTCTTGAAAATAGTGGACCTATTATGACTTATGATGCTGCTAAAGAAAATAATGCCGACAACTTTTTTGATCTGAAGTGTCAACTAGTATTATTACAATTAACAATAAAAATTCGACTTAAATGAAAGTTCTTAAATACTTTGCAGAGTTAAACTTTTCGTTTTAATTGCAACCGCATTTTACTGAAGTTCTATAAAATTCAGAAAAGGTAACACACCACTATCATCGTCAGCACCAGATCAAAATATGTTCGTTATCTCCGGCCACATTCAAGCTCTTTGGAAAAGTAGACAGTCTAATGAAGTGCTCAGTAATTTAGTATTTTTGAAAGAAAAAATTTTTGTGTTATAAAAAGCTGTTGGAGGAATATGTTTATTTGTTCAAATATTCGTCTTTTTCTGTCTGAAACTAATGCATACAACGATGGGTGGTTTTCTATTAAAAGTTGAATAAATTCAAATACGTCTGAGAAAACAAATAATTCTATTCTGTAATATTATCAATATTAACTTCATTTTTTCACGCTAATTGGTAACCAAACTAAGAATAAATAAACTCTGTACTAATCTTTACTGTAGTTATCCTTTTGAAGATTTAGTACATAACAAAGTATTACTAAATTTTTTTTGTACGTATTTATATACATGTATTGTATCAGCATTGCTTAATTAAGGAAATAACAAAATATCAGTGTATTGGTATCATTAAGCATTTTTCTGTATCAATGAATCTTTATCAATGAATCTTTCTTTCTTATATATATATATATATATATATATATATATATATATATATATATATATATATATATATATATATATATATATATATATATATATATATATATATATATATATATATTATATATATATATATATATATATATATATATATATATATATATATATATATATATATATATATATATATATATATATATATATATATATATATATATATATATATATATATATATATATATATATATATATATATATATATATATTACAGGTCCAAGGTTCGAGGCCTTGGCCGGAGCTCCGAATGACTCAGTCGTTAAACGAGTACATCAGGGGAGTGCTCTTGCCAATGATGGGAATAATCTCCGTCATCCGCGATAGGCCTGGCCCATCCAGCGGTATCCGCCGTGGACCCTTGAAGCCCAAGGATCTTCCTCGAAAGATCCAACTGACAGGAGGAAAGTCCTTCCTGGTGAAAGATGATTATATATATATATATATATATATATATATATATATATATATATATATATATATATATATATATATATATATATATATATATATATAATATATATATATATATATATATATATATATATATATATATATATATATATATATATATATTATATATATATATATATATATATATATATATATATATATATATATATATATATATATATATATATATATATATATATATATATATATATATATATATATATATATATATATATATATATATATATATATATATATATATATATATATATATATATATATATATATATATATATATATATATATATATATATATATATATATATATATATATATATATATATATATATATATATATATATATATATATATATATATATATATATATATATATATATATATATATATATATATATATATATATATATATATATATATATATATATATATATATATATATATATATATATATATATATATATATATACCCTACACCTTATCCCGCAAGATACAGGGTGGCGTCAGCTGCAGAAACTTCAAGTTCTTGCAACCGTACGTGGGACGAAAATACTGGTAAAAAAGGTTCCCAGCCTTTAAAACCATATGAAGAATAATTCTCTAATTGTTCTAACTGCAACGAAATCCCAATCCTTTAACAACCAGATATTATATATACATATATTTTTCACACCCTCTTTAATATGTCTATTTAAAAAATTTTAATTGTTAAAAAGACCTAGATTCAAAATTTTGTTGCTCCTCCTCTTTAGTTCATTAAAAATTAATTTTGTTTTATTATTTAATCTGAATTTAATTTCAAATTTTGATTTAATAATAATCTCAAAATATTTTAAAATTTTGAAAACTTTGGTTAGATGTTTCTAAACAATATCTGGCCCAACTTCTTTCATCTTCTAACAGATCCTCGGAAATCTTACATCACTTTCAATCCCTTCTCTGCCTCTTATCTTTTCTTCATTCCCAGCTGTTTCCAATACGTCCGATTTCGACAGCAGTCAGTCATTATATTATATTATATTATATTATATTATATTATATATATATATATATATATATATATATATATATATATATATATATATATATATATATATATATATATATATATATATATATATATATATATATATATATATATATATATATATATATATATATATATATATATATATATATATATATATATATATATATATATATATATATATATATATATAATAGGGGAGGACGTAGAGCCGTCAGAAGCGATGCAAGTACCCCCCCTTTGAGCATAACCGGCGGAGTGATAGGATGGGCTAGACCATTCCGTTTCACTCCGTTGCCATTTGGTTCGTTCCTTTTCGCGTTTCACCTTCTCAGAGGGTCTCTAGTGTTCCTTCGCCTCATACTGGAATGTCTATGCTCCTACTACTTCTCCACACCATTTCTTCATATGTTCCCACAAATTTACAAGGGCTTGCTTTTGCATTATCTTTATAAAACAAAACAAAATGGCGAAAATTATAGCTGCCTCGGAGATGCTTCGAGGGGCGGCATCCAAAGAATGGCCCTCATCCACCCCTCACCCCATCATCACTTGGGAGTTGACGGCCTCCGATGATGGAGATTGTGCAGCCATAACCCGCCGTCCGTCTTACCCCGGTGAACGGTCTTTTTTTTAAATTTCTGCAACATTCGCTGTCTTTTTTATAATGTCCCCTTAGTCGAGCACCATCTCTCTTCTTCTATACCTCATCTCTTGTTTCTAACCAAAACTCAGGTGCTTGAGTGTGCTGACAGCATACCTTATTATGTTACCTCCTACTGTCTCTATCCTCATTTTTCAGCCAAAGGCGGTTGTTGCGCATATGTGCTCACTGCGCAACGATGTTATTTGCTATCGTGTCTCTAATTTGGAGTCTCCTGAATTCTCTACTTTATGGCTTAAGCTCTCTTGCAATTCTACTACTAAATTTATTTGTTCTGTTTATTTATCTCCTAATTCTACTGACTATTCAAAATTCTTCGACTATTTAAACTCCAAATTAGAGCACATTCTGTCTTCTTCTCTTTTCTCCGAAATCATCTTTTTAGGTGATTTCAATGTTCACCAACGCCAATGCCTTTCATCTAGTTCTCATGATCCAGACGGTGAACTTGCCTACAACTTTTCTATCCAGAATAGCCTTGAGAAGTTGGTGCAACTATGAGCACGTATCCCTGACGGTCTAAGTGATGAAGCCAACATACTTGATCTTTTCCTTCCTTCATATCCTTCTCCTTATACTGTTAGACTCTTTCCTTCTCTGGGTTTATCCGATCAAATTCTTATCTCCGTATCTTGTTCTGTCACTTCAAGTCTTCAGCAGGAACGGCCCCCGCCTCCGACTAGGAGACGTTTGTGGCACTTCGATGCTGCTAGCTGGTCTACCTTGAGGTTGTACTTCTCCGATTTCCCATGGAATGATTATTGCTTTCGTGAGAGGGGTCCCTCGGAGTGTGCTGAGTGTATAACCTTGGTTTAACTCTACTTGTTCTCGCGTTATCAGTCGTAGGCACGCTGCCTTCAGAGATTACTGTCATCTTCAAACTCCTGAAACTCATTCAATTTATATTTTACCTCGGAATCGCGCAAAATCTTTTCTTCGAGATACCAAAAACTCTTTTCCCCGCAGCAAGTGCATTAATCTTTCTGGCTCCTCTTCCTCTCGCCGTTTCTGGCATTTTGCAAAAATGTCAACTCTAACTTTGCTTCTTACTCTTTCCCTCCTCTAGTTTCTTCTAATGGCATAACTGCCATTTTACATTCTGCTAAAGCTGAACTCTTCGCTCATAATTTTGCCTGTAACTTTAACTTAGACGATTCCGGAGCTATTCCTACTCCTTCAACCCCCTCAAACTCATTTATGCCTAACATTGTAATTTCTTCTAAAGATGTCATTTCTGCTCTCTCTGAGCTTAACACTAAGAAAGTGTATGGTCCTGATGGTATTCCTCCTGCGGTTCTCAAAACTTGTGCTTCCGAATTTGCACCTTGCCTTGGTAAACTATTTCGTCTTTGCCTTTCTACTTCGACCTTCCATTCTTGCTGGAAACGTGCGCTCATTCAACCTGTACCGAAGAAGGTGAACCCCTCTCAGCCCTCTAACTATCCTCCTATTTCTTTAACCTCCGTTCTTTCTAAAGTTTTCGAATCTATCCTTAACGGGAAAATTTGGAAACACCTTAATTCTTCTAATCTTATCCCTGATCGCCAATATGGCTTTCGTAAAGAACGTTCTACTGGTGATCTTCTTTCCCTACTTTCTGACTCTTGGCCCTCCGCTCTTCGGGGTTTCGGTGAATCTTTCGCTGTGGCACCAGAAATATCGAAAGCTTTCGATAGAGTCTGGCACAAGGCTTCGATTTTCAAACTTCCCTCTTTCGGAGTCTATCCTTCTCTTTGTGACCTTCTCTCTAATTTCCTTTCCGGTCGTTTTATACCAGCTGTTGTAGACGGCTACCGTTCTTTCTATAAATCTATAAATGGTGGTGTTCCTTTTTCTAATTTTCATCAATGATCTTCTCTCTATTACTTCGTCTCCTATACACTCCTATGCCGATGACTCAAGCCTTCATTACTCCTTTCAATTTGAAAGACGTCCCTCCTAACAGCAGTTGATAGATTCAAGAAGGATGGACTTGGAGCAACTGACCTCTGATCTTCCTTGTATTTCAAATTGGGGCAGAGAAAACATGGTCGTTTTCAAAGCCTCAAAAACTCAAATCCTCCATCTTTCTACTCGACACAATCTTCCACACAACTATGATATCTTCTTTGAAAACATTCAACTCAAACCTTCAACTGTCCTCAATATTCTAGGTGTTTCTTTTTCTCGTGATCTTTCTTGGAAAGATAGCATTATTTCTCTCTCTATACAAGCTTCAAA
>SEYY01000454.1:45068-55068 GCA_009176605.1 Armadillidium nasatum | reverse complement strand
ATAAAAATAAAAATAAAAATAAAAATAAAAATAAAAATAAAAATAAAAATAAAAATAAAAATAATAATAATAATAATAATAATAATAATAATAATAATAATAATGATGATGATGATGATGATGATGATGATGATGATGATGATGATGATGATGATGATGATGATGATGATGATGATGATGATGATGATGATGATGATGATGATGATGATGATGATGATAATAATAATAATAATAATAATAATAATAATAATAATAATAATAATAATAATAATAATAATAATAATAATAATAATAATAATATTAACAGGTTCCTAAATTCAAAAAATTAAAGTATTATAGTTGTGTATCTAACATTAAAGGAATTACAACATACTTCTTAACCACTGAACTGCTTATAAATCATCATTTTTAAATAATGATCAGGGGTGCTAAAATATGAGTACACTCGTCTGGTGTTGAAGAACTTTCCACTATCAGATACTTTGAAAAACGGAACGAAATAGAACCAGTAAGCATAACGGGAAGCTGGGTAACAATTTCACCATCAATTTGGAAAATTAATATTACAAGCTTACTTAAAAACTATTTCAAGAAATCAGATTAAAATACGTTTGGAGAAGATATACAGGGGAAAAGTAATTAGAATATTATTGATGATGAAGTGTCTAATCTTCAGGTGATCTAATTAATAGATAGAAAAGATAGAAACTAACCTTAACGTAAATATTTAAAATAATAATTAATAAAACAACTATATGAGTGTGTGCCGAAAGCAACAACTGAAAGTGAAGTGCTTAATTATATTATGCTAGATATCCCTACCCGATTGTTTGCACGAAATTATCTGACAAACAAACCATACCAGGATGTTGAATAACATCTTAATTAATTACAAACAGTATGTGGTAATAAGTAAATCAATCTGATGAACAAAACATTGAGAGAGTCTAATCCTTCCACATAATATATAAATCGGTTGTAATTGCGAGAAAATTAAGTAATTATATAAGAAATTAAATAATCAGTGAGGTAAATTTTCGCTATTTTTACGCAAATTTAAATATAGGAAAGAAGCTTGATTAAGCATATTAAAATGATTATATATATATATATATATATATATATATATATATATATATATATATATATATATATATATATATATATATATATATATATACATGGAATAGCTCCTTTTGAGCTTTATTTTAATTGTAAAAAGGATGGCTAAAATTGAATACAGCATGATAATGAGAAAATTATATTAACTTAAAATATAGCATCTAAAAAAAATAAAATTTAAATCTTTTACATTAATCTTAACATTATCAACATTTCGATCCCTTTTCAAGATTGCTGCAAAAAGTAAAACAAAAAAATCAAAAAAATATCAACAAACACACAAAAAACAATAAAAATAGCGAAGGCATTGATACACACACACACACACACACACACACACACACACACACACACACACACACACATATATATATATATATATATATATATATATATATATATATATATATATAGAGAGAGAGAGAGAGAGAGAGAGAGAGAACAAAACAAAAAATATGAAAAGAACATAATATATAATAAAAGGTTATGTTATTTAATGAACAATGTGACACATCAGAGACGAAAACTGTAATAAGAGAATTGCTTGTGAACGAAAAGGTGAGACCTATGGTTAAGCACACACTTATATGCTAACAAACTAAAGACTGTACTAACGAACATTTGACCAAACCTCAAATTTTAAAAAAGAAGAAAAAAGAAAATGACAAAGAAAAATAAAAAAATAAAAAATAAAAAAAAATTAAAAATATGAAAATTAAAAACAAAACTTGAAATAAATAAAATACTTACAGTAAAAAATTTAAAAATTTATAAAATAAAAATGAAAAATTATAAAATTTCAAATAAAATATTAAAAGAATAAAGATTACAGATGAATTGTTGTTCAAACAATGAGTTACTTTGTAGAAGCAATGAGTTGCTATATTAACTTCTTTAATCAACGCTACATGTTTATGATATTTTTTAATGAAATAAAGTAGTTGTTCTGTTTATGATGTCATAGAATGAAACTACATTACTGAAAAATAGTTTCAGATAAGTTAGCAGATGTTTATAATGAATGATTGTAAATCATGAATGAATGAAAAGTGAAGGGTTGAAACTTAAAACGAAGAAAAGAGGTAGCTCATGAAGCAACTGAGGATCTGGATATGTGCAAATACAAAGACTGAAAATATCAAAAGTGAAGGCAAAGGGATCTTAAAACGGAAAAGGCTTGAGTATGCGATGATGATGAAGGTGGGATATACAAAAGGAAAGGAATGGCGATCTTAAAATGGAAAAAGGTAGGAATCGTGGAAAGGTAGAGAAGTTTGCTAAGAAAAATAGCTAAAGTTGGCAGCCTGAAAAATATATTGAGTGACTGGATATATGTTTTTGTTTGTGTGTGTGTGCGTGTGTGAATGATTGAGAGAATGTGTAATTATATATGTATCTGGCTATTTCTACATAAGTGTGAGCAAATTTGGGTGTATGTGCCTGTGTACGTGATGGTATATGTATATGAGAATATGTATGTGAGTGTGAGTTCATGTATGTATATATATGTAATTGAGTTTATGTCTGTGTATGTGTGCATGATGTTTCGATATTTATGTATATATATGAATATATTTTAACGCATTACATTAAAATAATTAACGCAATACATTAACATACATGCATACCATGTACAGTCGTCAACAGAAGTTCGTTCCTATTAGGCTGGAAATAAATATTTATATAAAACGGAAATCATTTCATAAAAGCTCTATTTTGAATAAAAAGAAAATAAAAACATTGAGCGGGGCTTAATTGAACTGTGATTGGCTGAACCTGAAATGATCCCCATTTTACATAAATATTTATTTCCAGCTTAATAGGAACGAACATCTGTTGACGACTGTACATCAATTTTACAAATTTCAAAAGATCTTTTTTACCCAAAATTTATTTATTCCGTTTTAAAATACATAGCATTCTTTGCATATACTTTTTTATTTTACCATACACATATTATTACTCCATATTATTTAATATATTCTAAACTAGCATCCGTTTTCTTCACAAACCTGTAACTAAAATAATTTGTTATTTTCCTTTTTTACTCAGATTTTCTTAAAAAAATTAAGAAAAAATGAATAGAAAAGGAAAATTACGAATTATATTAGTTATAGCTTTGTAAAGAACACATGTATTATTTTAGAATATAGTAAATAATATGAAATAAAAATATACTTTATATAAGGGGACCCTGTAATCACTGGATATAAAGCTATCAATGTTACGGAGAGAGTGTTTTTTTTAAAGATCTATCCCTCATCTATCATTATTTTGAGAAAGAAGAAAATTCAACGACCCATTTTTTTTGATTGGGGGCTTGATAAACCCTTAGATTTTTCCGACTTTTTTAACTAAGTCCTTCATAAAATATATAATATTCAATGTTTTCCTTCGCGTTTTCTTTTAAACGAAGCAGAAGATTTGGAGCTCTTTAAAAAAGGCTTAACCAATGTCATACGCCGTAGCTTTCCCATATTATTCAATGTTGACGCAACAGGAAATTATAATTTATTTTTTTTTGGTCAAATTTTGATATATTTATGATTACCCAAATAGAACCGCTTTAATCTGGTCTATAAAACTACGTAATTATCTTCCTCCAACTATCTCTAGTTCATTAAAAAAAAGTTTGAAAGAAATACATCGACAAGTTTTTTTTTGGTGAATATTTTCTCTGAAAAAAAAAAAAAAAAAAAAAAAAACGAAAGCCACGCCCATCAATTAAGTAAAAATGATGACGTTTTTTTCATATTTACGTGGTCATATCTCGAAAACCATTTGGAACTAGGAAAAACTAATTACATATTTGAAATCAGCTTATAAAACTGTAGGAAAAAAAATTTTAAAATTAAAATTTTATTTGTTTTCATAATTGCCAAATGTCGCTAATTTAAAGGTCCAAATGACCTTGAATTGCAGTCTTTTTAAAAGGAAGTATAAAGAATTTTAAAAATCTAATTGCAGATTTAGAATCAGTAGAGAATGTACTATAAAACCCCTGAAAAAAAAATTTAAAATTTTTTTTTTCCTTTGAATGGTGGGTCTGTGATTACAAGCTCCCCTTATAGTGAAATAAAATGTAAATGCAAAGAATGTAAAGTTGAATAAAATGGAATAAATAAATGTTGGTAAAATGGAAATTTTGGGTTTGGAAAATTTATGTACATTACTTTAAAGGAAATCTATGCTCTTATATTAGAAAGATCTCTTGGTCTAGTGGCTAACGTCATGGAAATCCGTTCCTGAGGTTGGTCGTTCAAATCTACTCTCGTAAAAATTTGAAGATTGGTTTTTTGGCGAAAATCGATGCAAAGAGTATATGAGAAAAAATCTACGGAGATGAAAACCATGTTTTCAGAAAATCAAAGACACGCATCCTCTCGAGGAACCTTCGAGTTTCGGAACCCTTCTACGAGGGGGACCACGTTTCCCCTCTTCCGGACCCTCCGTGTTCCTAGAACCCTTACAGAAATCCATCAGGAAACTGGAAAAAGCCATAGACGGATCCGGATGTTGCAGTGGCTCTGGTTCGAATCCCAGGTGAATCGTTTCTGTGGAATTCCATTCTAAAACCCGTCAAAAAGGGTTCAGAAAAGAGCTTGAGGGCAAATTCCTTTCAAATTCCGTTCAAAAAGCCTCAGAAAGGAGTATAGTATGCTGTAGCAGGTACAGCTTCCTGAAATGCCGTTCTACTGCTCTGGCCGTCGATCGTGCCCTCTATACATATATATATATATATATATATATATATATATATATATATATATATATATATATATATATATATATATATATATATATATATATATATATATATATATATATAGAGAGAGAGAGAGAGAGAGAGATATGCACGATTTTGATTTTGATTTTAAAACCACAAAATTCTAGCTGATTTTGATTTTGATTTAAAATCACAAAATTCTAACTGATTTTGATTTTGTAACTACATCAAAATCACTAAAATCACTTGTAAGACAGTTAATCTCAAGCGATGTAAAATTAGAAGAACTACTTTCTTTTCTCTGGGCTATGCTTGCTTCGGTGCAGTCCGTTTCAATCGCCTCCTTTTTTCCTTGAGTGATTACTTTTTTTCTTTCAATTATCTTTCTTTCCCTTCTTTTATTAATTAAAATAAATTGAAGGAGACTTGTAATCTTATTGTTTTAATTTCCATTTTATCACGCAATAAACGAAGCTCAAAACATAGAGAGAGAACTAGTTTTATCTTCTCAGTTAGCATAGCTACAGGACAACACTCTTCAGTGTTGTCTTTCCCATGTTTGTGATAAATCATATTATATTAAATTCAATTTTTACCATTTATAAAAATTTCATTAATGAAGCTATATATATATATATATATATATATATATATATATATATATATATATATATATATATATATATATATATATATATATATATATATATATATATATATATGCGTGTGCGTGCATGTATGTATGTGTGTGCGTATTTGTCTGTTTATGTGTTTGATATTTTGTGTATTTTTCTGTGTTCAGGTGTGCGTTTGCCACTAGGATTTGGATTTGGAATCGAGAAATTCGGAACTCATCTGGATTCGGATTCGGATTCGAATTCTTTCGTTTTCGGTAACCTTAAAATTCAAACAACTTTCTTTTTTCTTCTACTGATAAAAATTTCTGGCCTCTTACGGGGAGGCAGTAGCGCCGTCCGAAGCGATGAAAGTATCCAACATTGGGCTTAACCACGAGGTGATAGGGTGAACTAGACTATTTCTTTTCACTTCGCTGTCCTTTGGTTCGTTTCTTTTCGCGTTTCACCTAGTCAGAGGGTCTCTAGTACATCCTCGTCTCACACTGGAGTGTCTATGCTCCCATTTCTCCTTGCCCCGACTCCCTTCTCATGTTCCCTCAAATTTACAAGATCTTACATGTACTATCGTGGACAGGAATAATGCACTATTGCTTGGGTCGATCATTTTTCAAGGTAACATGGGTCTAATTTTTAGATTAATTTTTCAGCCAATCTTCTTTCAACAAGATACTTTAGCCAAACCCACTGACACAGGGAATAATGGTAACAGTATTTTAAATACGTATAATTTTTGGGAACGATGTAGTTGCACTCTTTAAATATATATATATATATATATATATATATATATATAATATATATATATATATATATATATATATATATATATATATATATATATATATATATATATATATATATATATATATATGTGTAACCTTCACAGTCTTTATGGGAATTTACAGGCTCTTATACGTTGACCTATAAATTCTTATCATTTTTTAAAAAATTTTATTTCCAAGATGCTAGGTTAGTCCTATATGATGGCCGTAGGCGCACTTTTCCCTTTCAAGTCAAGGTTAGGTAAAATCGAACTGGTTTTTTGAATTTAGCAAATTTTTAAAATAAATTTTTAAAACTTTTAAAATAATTAAATTTGTGACAGTGAGATAGCTCAAAATAAATAATGAAGTTGTATTTTTGACGTGGGAGAAATTAATAATTTATATTCTTTTCATTAAATTGTAAAAAATTATTTTTCGTAACTTTAAGTAAAGACAGTACTGACAACTTTTCTGCTGAATTTTTTTTTTTTTTTTTTTTATTTTTATTTTATTATTATATATATATATATAATATATATATATATATATATATATATATATATATATATATATATATATATATATATATATATATATATATATATATATATATATATATATATATATATATATATTTTGGTGTCTGTGTTTTAGTTGTTTTTATAACATAAACCATACTAAAGTCATATATTATATTTTACACTTTGTAATCATTTGCCGTAGACTCACAGCACCTACAACATTTAATTAATTTCTCTTAACATCAAAGTAATGGAAAACCACGCTGAGAAGCTAGTATTGAGGGGAAAGGTAATAGCTATGTTTAAATCCGGACAAAACAAGACTCAAATAGCAAGAAACCTCGGGATTCACGTATCAACAGTAAGGACGATGGATTGTCAGACATGAAGAGGAGGGTAATTTGTGTGATCGTCCAAAGCCTGGTGGACCAAGGAAAACTACTCTGAATGAAGATCAGCAAATTATTCAAGAGACTATTAAAAATCCCTTTACAAATAGCAGAGCATCAAACGCTCATTAGAGTTAGAAGCATGTGATAGAACAATACGGCGACGATTGCACGAAAATGGAATACACCACCGGACTCCGTCCGTGAGGCAAAAACTAACGGAAGCACACAAGACAGAACGTCTCCGTTTTGCCAGAGAATATATTAACAATTATATGAACTTTTGGTCCAAAGTTATTTTCACGGATGAAAAAACATTTAGCTCTACAGATCACGGTCCCCTACATTGCTGGCGTGTTAATAACACACGATATGAACAGCAACATATTTATGAAGAAGCCAGGAGTAGACATGTAACCGCCAATGCATGGGGATGGATAAATTTCAACATTCTAGGTGAACTGACACCTATAAATGGCCGTTTTACTTCAGATAAGTATCTGGAAATTCTAGAAGAAGTATTTCTTCTAACAGTGAGGGTGTATCTTGATCCCGATCCTGATAGAATACCCTATGTTCATCACAATAGTCCAGTGCACACAGCGAGGAGAGTGCAGCAATAGCTTACAGAACATGAACAGATTCTCGATGTTCTACCATGTCCACCAAGAGGGTGTGACTTAAATACTATTGAAAATATCTGGGGAGCAATTATCAGAAAATGGGCACCAGAGGAAGAGAGAACGGGGAGGCCACTTTTGCACCATGCCCTTAGATCGTGGGAAATACAGCGTAGAACATCACATATACTTGAAAATAATATTGCATCCATGCCTGACAGATTGCAGTCAGTCATCAGTAACGAAGGCGGATGGACAAAATACTAATATATATATATATATATATATATATATATATATATATATATATATATATATATATATATATATATATATATATTTTTTTATACAATACACCATTTCCCACATGATGCAGGGTGGAGTCAATTGCAGAAATTTGACATTCCTGCAATTGTACATGGGAATAAAACCTGGTTGAAAGGGTTCCCAGTCCTTAAAACCATGCAAAGAGCTAATCTTTATCTGACTCGACTGCGACGAAATCATTCATTATTGACCAGTTCTTTTTTTCTTTTAAATATCTAATTTTCCATTAATTGTCGAAAGTACTTTGCACCGAAATATATGTTGCTTCACAAATTTTTTTTTTTGAATTTCTTTTAATTTACTATTTAAAAAATACTGAAATACTATAACGAAATATTAAATTTTTGTTTTACATTTGGTCAATTCTCGCAAAACTCCACAAACTCTGCAACTTCAGGGAGAAGATCATGAAGCTTCATATTCAGTAGCCTTCTCTTTTCCTCTCTTCTCTTTCTCTTCTCTCTCTCTCTTCTCTTCTCTTCTCTTCTCTTCTCTTCTCTTCTCTTCTCTTCTCTTCTCTTCTCTCCTCTCTTCTCTCTTCTCTTCTCTTTCTTTTCTTCTCTTCTCCACTCCTCTTCTCTTCTCTTCTCTTCTGACTTCCTTGTGATGTTCCTATCTTTTCTTCGTCCCATCTGCTTCCAAGCACATCCTCTCTCGACGGCAGCCGAATCATATATATATATATATATATATATATATATATATATATATATATATATATATATTATATATATATATATATATATATGTATGTATATATATATATATATATATATATATATATATATATATATATATATATATATATATATATATATATATATATATATATATATATATATAAGTGTCTTATTCGTCCTTGTATGGAGCACTGTTCTCACTTTTGGGGGGGCTCCGGCTCCTCCTCTCTTTTGGATAGGGTTGAGTCAAAAGATAAGAGATTAATAAACTGTCCCCTACTTTCAAACTCACTTGACCCTCTGTCTCTGCGACGTGACGTTGGCGCGCTATCTCTTTTCTACAGGTACTACAATGGAGGGTGCTCGAGGGAATTGGTCTCTTGCATTCCTCCACCGTTACGTCGTCCTCGTTGCACAAGAGGTGCCATGCTTTCGCACCAATTTTGTGTGGACGTAGGAAATCCCAGGCTAGCTCGTTGTGGTACCTCCTTCTTTCCAGCCACCTCTATTTTGTGGAACTCTCTACCATCATTTATTTTTCCTCCTGTATTTAATCTTCCACTCTTCAAGGCTTCCGTCTGCGCCCAACTGAGGACTGCGCGTTAGGTGTGTGTGTGTGTTTGAATGAGCTATGTGCATGTGTGTGTGCCCCCTCCTTGAAAAGGGCTCTGCCCGTGAGTGGTGGCGTTCTGTAAAAAATATATATATATATATATATATATATATATATATATATATATATATATTATATATATATATATATATATATATATATATATATATATATATATATATATATATATATATATATATATATATATATATATATATATATATATATATATATATATATATATATATATATATATATATATATATATATATATATATATATATATAGTGTGTGTGTGTGTGTGTGTGTTTGTTCACATAGTATCGTGTATAAGATGCCCTAACTTGCTGCAAAATTAAAATATATATATTTTCCACATCGTTTGTTTCAATCTCCGTTAACATTCAAAAGTAACGCCAACACAATTTCCATAGATTTTTTGTTTTATCATAATCAATCGGGATAGTATTTCAACAACATAAAACGTAATATGTGGTTGGATCTTTTATTCTCTCTATGAAGATAAAACATTCTTTCCCTGTTTGACGAAAATGATTAGATAAATGAATGACGTAATATTAATTTCAACTACACAATTT
>SEYY01000454.1:32500-39968 GCA_009176605.1 Armadillidium nasatum | reverse complement strand
ATATATATATATATATATATATATATATATATATATATATATATATATATATATATATATATATATATATATATATATATATATATATATATATATATATATATATATATATATATATATATATATATATATATATACAGAAATAATTCTTCTGTATTACAAATAAATAAAAATCATATTTTTATTTTAATAAAAACTTCTTAATTAACAAAATTCCTTTACGATTGGCGTCTGCTTCAAAACCCTCCAAGTCCCTTGTCTATCCCTGCAGCTTTTCTTCAGCATCTCCTTTGTTCTTTGAACTACCTCAGCATTTCTACTGTCCGCTCCTTGCTTGCCTACCTTCTCATGATGCAACTTGTCACACCCAACCTTCTCTTTATAAGTAATGTCTGTTGTCAACCTAACTCTTTTTACTTCGACCTCCTGTAGCGTGAAGTTGTCTTTATTATATTTGTGTCTGTGTTTTGCCAACGCCCATCACACCTAATACAAGTAACAAGTAGAGTATATGTATATTATTGGTAACTATACTTCTCAATAATATATATATTTATTTTTATAAATATATATATATTATTTTTCTTTCTAGCAAATTGCGGCGGTATAACGTGTGTTAGTCTTGGGTTTAAATTTGTTTAATATAAGGGATCAATTTATGTTGGAATTAAGGAAATATAAATTGTTAGACTATAAATTTATATAGAATACCATAACCATAATACTAGTGCTTTTATTATAATCCATAAACTATATACTCCATTTGTGCTAAATATAATATTATTGTTGATTCTTATATGTGTTAGACTTTTAATAAATGTATAGTTAATACATGAACTAATTATTATCACACATAGATACTTTGATATTAACAGTGCATTATATATTATTAGCGCATAAATCAAGGATATTAAAAGTAAAAACCAGAGCAGAGAAACATTTAAATAAAAGAACTGTTATCATAAGGAGCATTGATCTTCTTTAACAAATACTGATTAAAAGCGGATCCTAAATATACTTTAGGAGCGTAAAGACTTCATATAGAGTGTATGTGTGTTCCAATATCCTATCCAAAATCGCAGTCAGATAATAACCGTTTACCTTAGTCCGTTGCCATAAACCTTTTTATCCTAATAGACGTCTGTAAGGTTTATATTCCTATAGAAGCAGAAACCATAGATCTCTTCATATATATATATTAGACTAGTCCGAAAGTCTTCAACTCCAAACCTGAAGGAGTATCATACCATATCAAATCTTACCATACAACACACAAAGCACATTCGTTATAAATGACGCCCTTGCCAGCCGTTTCTGTGACGTTAAAAATGACGCCCCTGCCAGCCGTTCCTGTGTCGTTCAAATTGACGCCTCTGCCTGCCGTTCCTGTGTCGTTACATATGGAAGATCCAAACCAGTCCTTACCTGTGGCTTTCCAGTTCCTGCGCCGTCTTTCTTTATGAGTCTCTGTCCGTCACCGATACTTTCTCCGTCTACCTGTCCATCTCTGTGCGTGCCATACCTGTCCTTCCAGCCTCCGATTGTGTTTTTCCTGCGAGTTCCAGCTCTACCGTCCGTCTTCCGTCACCTCACCTGGTCGTCCTACCTACCCTCAGCTTCCTGCATTCCGAAGAGGGAGGACCATCCTGTAATATTCCTCATGTCGCAATAATTACAAATAAAATTTCTCTGATGAGAAATAAATAAACAATAATCCATCACACACGTTTATACCTAAAGCCACAATTTGTTTGTAACCAAATATCTTCGTCCTAAAGAAGATTCTTCTTCATCCTGTAGAAGAGAATTCCTATCCTATTAAGGAATAACCTACCAGAAGTCTTCGTCCTGTGAGAAGAATACCAGAATTCTCTGTCCTAAAAGAGAAACCAATAATCCTACCAAAGGATCATCCTACCAGAAATTCTTCGTCCATAGAAGAGTAACCAAAACCCTATATAGCTTGAAACTCTTCGTCCAAGTTAGAAGAAAGCTATCCTCCAAATCCAGAAGTCAACCAGACCGTCCTCAGAGGTCAAAAAGGTCAACCCGTCTCGGGTCACCGAAAAGCCCGAGATTCACCGAAACCATTTATATATATATATTTTATATAGATATATATACTATAATTTTTATTTCCATTTCATATTTTAATATATTAATAACCGTTTATTTAATATATTAATTACCAATTTCCTATAAATTAATAATTTTACTTATTAATTTTTAAATTTTCCATAATTTTCCATAATTTATAATAATATTAATTTTACACCAAGTAAATTATTATATTATTATATTACCGTTTAAATTAATATATATATATAACCATTAATATATTAATTTTCTATTTTTTTTCCGAATTAATAAACCTATTATTTATTAATTTCAACCAATTTCAATATTATTTTTCCTATTTATAAATAATATTTATTACCATTTAACATTTAACCTTGTATTTTATTTAAATATATATATATATTATTATAAAATAATATATATATGTTTTTACCATTTTACCATTTACCATGTATGAATTTATATTTCCGTTGTATAAAATAATATACATTATTTTCCGCTTTTCTCCTACTATGTTTTCCGTAATTCCATAGTTTCTTCCACACCTGCCTGTTATTTTTCTGACATAAATATAACAGATTCGACCGTAGTCCTTCATCTTGAAATTGCCTGCCTACAAAATAGAGTAAGGTCAATGTCCTTGAAAAATAAGCTGTGAACAATTCGTTTCAGTGCTTTCAATGTTCGTGCGTATATAGCAGCACTACAAACCTCCGGAAACAATCCGACAGAACTAGCTTCGGAAATCCTTCACTTAAGTATAATAAATTACTTAATTATTTTTCCTTAAAATAATTTTCAATTATATACAATACAGTATATAATTTATATACCTAATTTTCCACCTGTATATATATATATATATATATATATATATATATATATATATTATATATATATATATATATATATATATATATATATATATATATATATAATATATACCTCATAATGTATATATATCTCATATTCTGTTTAAAATCATTTAATGTCACGCCTCCGTAAAAGTGTGTGTGTTCATAAGTGTGTTTGAAAATTAGATGTCCGCCGACACCCAAATGTGTGTGCTTGCGCGCAAAACATCTGAAAAATTTAGCTGTCTGCTTGCATTGTATATGCATATGCGCGAGAGAGCATCTCCTTCCTTGCATTGTTCTCCAATATCGCTGACTTTACGAAAAATACCGAGCTTCTTCATTATTATTACTATTAAACTACCATTTGCCTCTGATTTTATTATTATTTTTTTAAAAAAAAAAAAAATAAAAAAATAATAATATAATAATAATAATTTTTAATAGTAATAATAATCATAACTTATTATTCCTAATAATAATTTTTTTTTCTTATATAACTACATTTTGCATGTTTTATATTTCCTTGTATATCGTTATACATATTATAATTCCTAGTGTACTGTTACACTAATTACACATTCCTTGTGTATCATTCTTTTCAATACCATGTACTATTATGTACTATACTTAATATGTATTACTTAATACCATTTCAAATTCCATATCTGTATGCACCATTGCATATCCTTTTGCATGTACTATTTGCATGTATTATTTATTCGTACTCTCAAGTACTATATCCTTTAAAATACACCTATGCATATATCATATTTTCTTGAGTACATTACCCAAATCAATGCATGTCCTAAAAATTTCATATCCTAAAAATTGCATGTACTTAATTCCTTTTAAACCATACCTATGCATGTACTCATTTCGTATATGTACTAAAAATGTACTCCATTCCATTAAACGTACCAATTGCTGTACTTAAAACATCCTTTATGCATTCCTGCATGTTCCGGTAGTACCATAAGTACTTGTATAATTTTTAATTACACTTAAGTTCATATTACGTGTATTATTTTTAGTTTAGTACTTTATTTCTTAGTTTTATTAGTACATTATTCTGTACTATTCTTAGTATTCATCCAGTATATTATTTTATTTAGTACTATATCCATTTAGTACTTATTTACCGTTCCGTTCCTATTACCATTGAAATTAATTAAATAATTAATTTCTAAGCTATTAAAAATAATTAATATAATCCGTTATATAATTAATTATTTATCCGTTATTTAAAATAATTATATTCCTTTTAAAATTATTCTCTGTCCGTTTGAGAGAATATCATTTTAACCTTGCAACAAATATTGTATAAAATTCTACTCTTATCCGATCCGTCAAAGGAGACAAAAATTTTGTTGCAAAATTGTGAAAAAAATCGCCTCACAAATTTATCTCTCTCGCTTCTTGTCTCAGCGCGTCAAACCGTACCTTAACATCTCAGAGTCAATCTCTCGAGTTGCTTTCATTGTCTACCTTCAGCGCAAAAACGATACATTAACATATGTGTCTTTTATCTCATTCACCTTGCATTGCATAATGCATTGTTTTATAAAAGGTCATAGAGTTCGATCTCTACTCCTTTCTCTTAGCTAATAATAATAATAATCATAATATTATTATTTTTAATTCCTTTCTTTTGTGAATAAATATTCATTTATTCTATTTACTTATCCAGTAAAGTAAATAAAACCGATTATAATTACTATGTCCGTTCTTAATAATAGTAATAATAATAATAATAATTTATTATTATTTTTTTTTCTTTTTACAATGTCCTAATATTTGTAAATTTCCTTTATAAAACTTTATTAAGTGCCGAACTTAAAAGTTTTTTTTTTCCACCGTTAGTGGAAATTTTTATTTCATTTCCTAAATGAACATTTTTATTCTAGTGTCCATTAATAACTAGAATAATTCTGAAACCGAAATCATCCTTCAGAAAGTTGCCAGACAATTCCGCAAAACCTGCAACTGCACATCTTTTCTTTTTGAAAATTCCGATAAATCATCCTGCTTTGTGCAAATTTGAATCTATATTCAAATAAAATCGACTCATCCGTTGAGCCATCCTAGAAATCAAATAATTTTTTTTTCCGTAATCTCAATTTCAAATCTATGATAATTTTAATTCCTCATTTATACTTAGAGTGCGTGTATTTTTTTCATTTATATTTTCTATTTATATTATTAATATGCGTAATAAACTCATTATAGGTATTAAAATAATTATATCATTATTTGCAAACTGATAAATTAAAACATTTCCTATTCACCCAATTAACAGAAGGCATCATCATTAAACATAGCACAATGATAAACCCAACACCCCTTTTTTTCATAGGCTAGGTAAATCTGCTAACCTTTTTACCTTTTCGCATTGATTGTGGGAAATATAAACCCATCCTAATAATCCTAATTACCATCCACGTAAATAGACCTGGACCTTTTTGCCTTTTTCTTGAAATTGATTTATAGGAGCATAATAACCCAATAGTTTACAACGTTTATCACCAATCCAGACGATCACACAGGAACACACAGGCCCTATTCAAGACTCCATAGCCTTAGCTTCATACCTATTTTTAAGAACATTATTATTATTATTATTATTATTATTATTATTATTATTATTATTATTATTATTATGATTATGATTATGATTATGATTATGATTATTATAATTATATATTATTATTATTATTATTATTATTATTATTATTATTATTATTATTATTATTATTATTATTATTATTATTATTATTATTATTATTATTATTATTTTATTATCACCAAATTTTCAACCGTATAGACATACATTATAGCTCATTACACCTGATCCATATCAAGAGTCGAAATGCTTAATTAAACCGAAAGATAGTAAACTCCATATTCCACACATATTAATTCTCCTTTAACCCATTTTCCCAGCATATTCTGCCTATCTCTCATGAGAAAGACTGAAATTTCACCAACACACGTCATAATTTTTCCTTCATTTTATTATTATTACTGTTATTATTATTATTATTATTATTATTATTATTATTATTATTATTATTATTATTATTATTATTATTATTATTATTATTATTATTATTATGATTGATTAATATTATATAACAATTTTCAATTATATTTAAATATATTAAAGCTCATCACAGCTATTCAATATCAAGGGCTGACATGCTCAAACCCCAAAGATAGTGAACTCTATATTCTACTCATGTTAATTCTCCTTTAACCCGTTTTCCCAGCATATTCTGCCTATCTCTCATGATAAAGACCGAAACATTACCAACACACCTCATAACTTTAACTTCATTTTATTATTATTATTATTATTATTATTATTATTATTATTATTATTATTATTATTATTATTATTATTATTATTATTATTATTATTATTAACAATTTTCAACCATACGGAAATATATTAAAGCTCATTACGGCTGATCCATATCAAGCTGACATGCTTAACACCGAAGGATAGTAAACTCCATATTTATAAACAGGTTAATTCTCCTTTATTCCATTTTCCTTGCATATTCTGCATATTTCTCACGAAAAAGACCGAATCCCTACCAACACTTGTCATAACTTCACCTTCATTTTATTATTATTATTATTATTATTATTATTATTATTATTATTATTATTATTATTATTATTATTATTATTATTATTATTATTATTATTATTATTATTATTATTATTATTATTATTATTATTATTATTATTATTATTATTATTATTATTATTATTATTATTATTATTATTATTATTATTATTATTATTATTATTATTATTATTATTATTATTATTATTATTATTATTCACCCATATGTACTTATATATTAGAGCACATCACACTCGAATCAAATCAAGAGCCGACATACTTAGCAATGAAAGATGGTAAAACTCCATATTTCTTCATATGCTAAATATCCTTCATCCTGCATTCCCTGAATTATTTTGCCGATCTCTCATGATAAAGAACGAATACTCACCAGCACTCGTTGCAACTTATCCTCCATATATACATTTCATTTATTGAGCATACTTTTACTGGGGCAATATAACAAACATACTAAGATTTCTATCACCATCAAACATAAGAGTACCCAATCAACCACTATAACTAGCTCGTAAAAACTTTGTATTTTCCCACTTCATCTATATTCTTGCGGTTCTTTATAAACTAACTTAAACAAACTTGCTTATAATGACAATATATCAACAATACATTCATTCATATTATGGTTTAGGATAGCATCCTTACTAACACGGCAAATTCTCCTTCATTTTATTATCATCATTAATTTTCACCCACATGAACTTATATATTAGATCCCATTACACTCAATTCAAATAAAAAACCGACACACTTAGCACCGAAAGATGGCAAAGTCTATATTTCTTCATATGCTAAATACCCTTTCTCCATCTTTCCTTTCATATTTATGCGATTTCTCGTGATAAAGACCGAATCCTCACCAGCATGTGTCGTAACTCATAAT